>PVKE010030674.1:0-19481 GCA_004027555.1 Craseonycteris thonglongyai
GTGGGTCCGCCTGGGCCGGAGCCGGGATTCGATCCTCGGTCCTCGGGGCCTCAAAGCGAGCGCTCAACCCGCTGAGCCGTCCCGGCTTTCCCGTGAATGCATTCTTTTGACTGTCGTTAAAAAAAAAAGAAGTCCCAAACACATATTCTTCAAAATTTTTCTTGTTACTGTCCTATAAACTAGACTTTTAAGATTAGCCTCAGTACTAACATTACATATTGTACTATTTTGCTTATACTATTAAGAAAATTGTACCCTAATTTCTAATTATCCCATGCTTCATGGACTAATCACAGCCACTCTAACACAAAAGTGCAATGTTGAACACACACCTTTTTTCCATTACAGTGTAATTTTTTTTTCACTTTTATTTTTTTAAACTGTGACAAATGACTTTTAAGTCAATGTATAAATTCTATCTAATAATGATAAAAATTTACTAATATAAATGGCAGGGGAAAAATGAATCTGAAATAAATATATAATTCACAGGTTCCTGGAATATATGAAGACGTATTTAAGCAAATGAATCCATTTGATTAAAACTAAGTGTTAAGGACCAAGTCCACAAACAGTGGGGATTTTTTTCCTTCCAGGAGATTATTTTTAGAAATTCACTTGTTAAAATACTTAAACTGGGATTCTTCTTTTTTACTATATGTGATGCCAAAGCGAGCACAGGATTCCATTTTTCTTTAACGCTAACTTTTGTTAAAAGATCTATAAGACACCATTGCTGATTATGTAACATTGATGATATGCTGCTGTGATTTCTCAGCTCTGTATCAAAAGATTAAAAAAATAATAATAATAAAACCATTTTGTTAATGTGTTAAATAAGAACATCTTCTCAACTAGTACTTCTCAGTGTAGAGCTAGATCTCCTAAATAATTATAGTATGAGAAATGAGAAACAGTATAAAGAGTCATATCGATTTTCACAAAATTCAAACTTTATAACATTTGAAGTGGTACCATGGAAGAACAAAACATCCCTTCCCAGATGATGTGCAGTATAATTAGTTGGAAAGGTGTGGCAACGCTTTTGGTTATGATCAGCCAGTTGGAAGGATTATCAAATAAACAATCTCACTATTGCTGCTTTGCTAGAAAACTGATCATTTTTAGTGGCGAATATTAATCTTTAAAAAAAGATTAGAACAAACCTAGCTTTGTGAGTCACTGCATGCTTTCTTACAAATACACAGTAAATAAATCAACAGTTTGTCTAATCATCAATATGGCACACTTTACAATATTGGATATAAATAATTGTCACTAAATAACAATCTGCTCAGTGTTCTGATAAAGCTATAGAGATCTCACTTGTTACCTAGCAACTGGGCAAGTAACTGCCATACTGCAAAAAAAAAAACAAAACAAAAAAATCCTTATTATTTTAGGTAGAGAGAATGTTCACAAGACTCCATATTGACCTTAAAGTATGTGAATGTGTGTGTGTGTGTGTGTGTATACACAAATAAATATAAAAGTATAATTGTAAATGATTTTAGATAGATCCATGATCTGTTTTAAAAAAGCATGTAGTAATGAAAATGGTCAATATTTAGACCTATTATTTGAGCTGGTCAACATACAACACTCTGTATAGCCACTATACATCACTAATTTTTATTTGTATTGTTTCACAGACAAAGGAATTCCAGTGGAATTTTATGTATTGATTTCTATTTACTGAAATGATGACGCTTATTTATTTAAAAATACAATGAAAATGTTTTAATTGGTTCACTGTTGGGGATCTCAATTACTTTTCATAAACAGCTAAGACACTAGATTTGTATCATTTGGGGGAGTCTGGCTTGCCTGCAAATTTAAGTTCTGTTTTAATTTTTTTCTATTTTATTTTTTTTAAGATTTATTTTATTGTTTTTGACAGAGACAGAGAGGGACAGAGAAAAGGGGGAGGGCCCAGAGCAGTCTCCATAGTTGTACGTCATCAGTTTTCAACATGGTTTTGTTCCACACAGGTGGGTGGGGAATGTGCAGGGTGGGAACTGGGCTGGAGCCTCCTGTTTGGGAGGCACGCCCTCTCGGTGCCTTGAAATATGAGATAGGGACCGAACCCTGGGGGCAGGAACCAAACTGGGGGCCTCCTGCATGGGAAGCACACCCCAGTTCTGTATGTGGGTCCACACGGGCTGGGGCTGGGGTTCGATTCTTGGTTCCCGGGGCTGCAAAGTGAGTGCTTAACCCACTGAGCCATTCTGGCTGCCCCTCTGTTTCAATTTTGCTAAAAAATTGAATTTCAGAACTGTCTGTGCATAAAACCTCTGCAAGACAATAGGCATTTGGGACCATGATATCATTGCCTTCTGAAGTCTACAACATTCATCATGTGTCCAGTCTTAAGTACCCGTGTGAAAGCAGTGTCTTCTGGTGTGCAATGTAGGTAGCTGGCCCTGGCATGCATGACGAAGGTCACATGAGAGTGAGGGCAGATACAGCTGATTGCCAAGGTCTGCCCCGTACCTCATGTCCACTGCTCACACGGCACTCCTGTGTTGATATAATATATGGTGCTTTTACCTGTATTTGTGCAGACAGAGGCACAAGTCAAAAGAGCCCATCAAATCATTACACGGGATTAATATAAAGAAGCATAATTAAGGAAGAATGAAACTAGAAATTAAATATTTGGTTGGGGAGCCCACCCCATTGTTTTCATTGATTTTTACTCATTCTCACATTAGTACCAAATCCATCTTTCTTTGATTTGAGAAGAAATCGGCATTAAATGTGATAAATAAGTAATATTTCTTCAAAATCAATAGGAGTATAGAAAACAATCTATACTTTGAGTGTGGGGTATGGATCTTAGGAGAAGGCAGCAGTTCACAAACCCAGTGTTTCTGAGAGTTGGTTGAAGACGGTCATGTGTCCCACATCTTGCTTGAGAGGAATGGAAATATTTTATACAACTAAACTTATTTTCTTCTAAACAAGTACTTCACATACATCAACTCATTCAGTGCTCACAGCTCTGTAACCCACAGGAAATAGATATCGATGTCCCATTTGACTGATAAGCGAAGAGAGTGCGCATTGAAGGTCACCCTAGCTGGTAAGCAACAGAGCTCGAGCTCATGTCTTGATTCCCAGTCAATGTCTTTCCTTTTGAGTACAATTATTTCACTTCGTAAATGAAAGGCTAACTTTCATTAGCTATATGTATTCTTTACACATACATATAGACAACTGAACTTAAAAAGTGAACAAGATCAGAGGGTTATTGTTCCTGCCCTCAAATAGCTTAGTCTCATGGAGAATATATCAATATATGCAAATACCCAAACACAGGGCACAAAACACTGAGAGTTCAGAGAAGGGCTGGTTATTTTTCATTGAAGGACTATACGAAAAAAGTGACAGATGTGACCTGGAACACAGAGTAGGATTTGAAATAGCATGAGCAGAAGCATGAAGATACATTTGTAACTGCAGTCCTTGTAGACCAAAAATCTCCATGATTTACTCCTTATGCTTATCAACCTTTGATGTATAATGGTTCATCTTCCCCCTGACTATGAATGAAACTATTTCAACTTGTTTCCTTTAGTAAGCTCATTAAAACATTTTTATATTTCTTGATAAAACTGTACGACTTAAGATAAATTATGCTGAATTTTAGAATGAGAGGGAAGACTGGCTTCACAAAGGAGGAGCCAAAAAGTCCAGAGCGATTAAATAGCTGGAAGCTGTATAAGCACGCTTCTTAAAAAAGTAAATATATGTAAAGAGCTTAGAACAGCGCCTATCACACCAAAAGGATTACACGTATTTTAAATTGTTCTTTATTATTATAATTGTTACTGGCAGAGTTGGATCTAGAATCTGTTTCCTAGTAATAATTTTCAGAACAGTATTCTTCTCACTAAGCAATGTATAACAGTGCTTGAAAATGTATAACGTGCACCTTCGATTAGCAAAAGCTGTATTTAATTGTAAAAGTATGTATTAAATAAAAATGTACATCTAGACTCACTCTGAAAACAGAAAAAATGAGTTTTTATAACTAATAATTTACAGCTATTTGTTTATAATCAAATCTTTATCATTTTCAAACATAGACAACTGATGTGTTAATAGTTAAAAGAAAGTATAAATAATCACCAAAATGCAACCTTTTACTAGTGTTGATTAAACCCAAAATATAAAATTTTACTGATCTACATTTCTCACTAATTCTTGCCAATCATTAACCTGATACATATATACAAAAAGATGCCAGATATGTTAGATTAAGAACAGTTTATGCTGAGCCTAGAGAGTTCTTATGTGTACATATCTCAATTAGCGTATATTAGTCATGCGAGGTCTGAAATTAACTTTGCAAACACATCCTAGAAAAAGTGCTACATACCTCATTGCTGAATATCACTACGGTCACCTTTGAAGTTCTCCCCTTGGGAAGCTATGCATCAATGCCAGCACTAGTCCACCCTTCAAAGCAATTTTGGAACTCTTTTTCTGGAACGGCCATCAGAGCTTTCGTTGTACTACCCTTGATGTCCTGAATGTCATCAAAATGTCTTCCTTTCATATTTTCTCTATCTTTGGGTAAAGAAAAAAAGTCACTGCGGGCCAGATCAGGTGAGTAGGGAGGGGTTCCAATACAGTTATTTGTTTACGGGTTAAGTACTCCCTCCCAGACAGTGCCGTGTGGGCTGGTGCATTGTTGTGATGCAAGACCCCCATGAGTTGTTGGTGAAAAGTTCAGGTCATTTTTATCTAACTTTTTTACTTGCCTTTTCAGTACTCTCAAACAGTCAGCTTGGTTGACTGTATGTCCAGATGGTACAAATTTATAATGAACAATCCCTCTAATATAAAAAAAAAGGTTAGCAATATTGTTTTGACTCTTGGTTTGGACTGATAGAACTCTTTTGGTTGTGGAGAACTGTCTGACTTCCACTGTGCACTTTGCCGCTTTGCTGCAGGGTCATATTGGTACATCCATGTTTCATCACCAGTGATAACACGGTCCAAAACATCATCTTGACCCCCCCCTCCCCAAAGGTCTTGGCAAACTTCAACCGTCTTTCCTTTTGTTCATTGGTGAGCTACTTCGGGACCATTTTTGCACACACCTTTCTTATGCCAAGATTTTCAGGGAAGATTTTTCTAACTGTTTCTCTATCGACGTTTACTTGGTCTGCTATGCTTCTCAGTCAGCTGATGATTTTGTCACACAATTCGTTGAATTTTTGCAATGCTTTTGTCAGTTCTGCTTGTTACTGGCTGCCCTGACCTCTCTTCATTAGTCACACTTTCTCTCCCCTCAGAAATATGTTTACACATGTATACTACTGTTTTCATGGCATTATCCCCATAAACTTGGACTAACATGTCCCTGATTTCACTTCCACTCTTGCCAAGTTTAACAAGAAATTTAACGTTTGTTCATTGCTCTAATTCAAGCTCTAGCATTCTTGTGACAGCACACAAAAACAGGCAACAACAATAATGAATGCCATTCAGCAAGACACTGCCACAAGTCAATAGAACACAGCTGTGAGACACTGATATACCAAGGTTATGAAACCTTACTCAGTTTTTTGTACAGTGCCACCAACCTAAGTGCCCTGTGGCAAATTCTCAAACTTAATTGTCAGACATTGTACACGTCCCTATATTTACATTCTCTCTCCCCAGTGACCTTATCCAGGCACATGGCTTTAGACAGTCTCAGCATCTTTCTTGTGAATTTCAGACTAGTAGATCCAACTTGACATTTCTATGTAGAGTCAAGTTTCTGAAACTTAAAATGCTTAAAAAGTAACTCTTGATTCCTCCCCTCACCACTAGTCCAATCTGTTCATCATCTACCCAGTTGGTTAAGGCCCAAAAGTTAGGAGTCATCTAAAACACCTTCCGTTCTTATCTTTCAAGTTAATTCATCAGAAAGACATCTAAGTTCTATTTCCAAATACACCCGAGTCTGATTTAAGATGACAAATTTAAGTGGCTTCACAGAACCTCCCTTCCTAAATACCTAACAAAATGTTTTAAAAAATAGTTAAAACAACACTGAATAGTAACAGATCAGGACAGAAACATAGACAAATGTAAATCAACTTCAAACTGATAGCCAAGAAAAGAAACAGAAGATTCTGCAGCAGGATTTAAGAGGTACAGTGTTTGCTTGGTTCTTAACCATGTGTGTTCTCATTCCCCAGAGAGGTGAGCCCACAAGATTCTGAGAATTCTCACTAATAACCCCAAATTCAGAGAAAAGCACCCTCAGTGAATATTCTCATCTGTTCCCTTCATCTACTGAGGAGCAATCGAATCATAAAATGGGAAAAAGGGAGCAAAGGTCTAACTCCATGGAACTGATGACCCCAGGGCTGCCTGTGCACCGTAACAATTATTGCTTTGGATGGCAAGAACTATGGAGAATTGTCATTTCCTGTATTTGCAGAATTTCCAAAAAGCTTTTTGCAGCTTGATTTTCTGACTCTTTCCACATCTCTTCTTTGTTTACTGCCATTGTCCTCATTCACATCACTATCCTTTCTCACTTGGACTACTTTAATAGTTTTCTATGGCATCTCTGTGTCCACTCTTGTCCTCACATTATCCAGTCTTCACACAGTGGCCAGTGTATTCTTTTGAAAGGCAGAGTTATTGCACATCTGCCTTACGTTCTCCACTTGTTCCACAGTTTTCAGAATGAAACCCTTTGCGGTGACCAGCAAGACTGACCCGAACAGGCCAGGGCGCAGCCACCGTGGATGGCTCTCTGCTGCTCCAAACACACTGTGTTTGTTACCTGGGTGCTTTTACACACGCACTTCCTCTTGTCTGGAAAGCTCTCTGCCCAGAATCTTTGTGTGGCTGGTTCCTGCTCACCATTCAGGTACCTGTTGGAGGCACACCTTCCCTGAACAACTTTTTAAAACAGCGTTCTTTGCCTTCAGCACTCTCAAGCATGTCACTCTGTTACATGGTCTTCACAGCACTTACCACTATCTGAGATTATCTTCTCCATTTATTTATTGACTTGTTTTGTGTCACTCCTCCCTGATGAAATACTCTGCGCTAGCAAAAAGGGACCTTGTCTGTTTTTCACACTATTGTACCTCCTGCCCTAAGAATGGTGCCTAGAAGATAGAAGACATTCAATAAGTGTTTTTCAAGTGAATACAGAGCTTGTTTCTCAGCTTGAAAAGAAGGATTGTGTTTGCAAAGCTGTTTTTTTAAGTCAGTTGTTTAGAATTCTGAATGCATATTCCTTCAAATAAGCCACAGTGTAAACAATAATTATTAATATCAAGGCTATGCCACAAAAGTATACAAGGTTAGCCCATAAGAAGTCAAAATTCTATAAATCTATAACAAAAATAGTAGAAAATCAACATGACAACTTATCATTGGCATAATATACAATTAAAAATATTTTAATTTTTTTAAACATGGACAAATTACAATTATTATTTATCTCTAGTGGTGGAGACATTTGTGGATATTCGAAAGACAACGTCAGAGCATTTTTCAAAGGCTGTAGATCTCTCTGGTCCTGGTTTTTAAAGATTTATTTTTATTGTTTTTGACAGAGAGAGAGAGAGAGATACAGAGACAGAGAGAAGGGGGAGGGCCCAGAACAGTCTCCATAGTTGCACATCATCTGTTTTTCCACATAGTTTCATTCCACAGGTGGGGGCGGGGCTGCACAGGGCAGGAGCTGGGCCGGGGTCTCACCCCAGTGAGAACCGAACTGGGGGCATTCCCCAGTTCAGCATATGGGTCCACACAGGCCAGGGCTGGGATTTGATCCTTGGTCCCTGGGGCTACAAAGTGAGTGCTTAACCCACTGAGCTATCCGGCTTCCCCTGGTCCTGGTTTTTAATTGTATAAAAACTCACTTTAAAATGTATAACTTTTGGCTTCTCTGACAACAAACATATATCACTTGTATCATTTTGAATGCTTATCAGTCATGACTTGGATCACTGTTTGTATCAAAAATGTAAAAGAGGAAAGAACTCAGTGATTTTTCTGGGGGTATTAGGATAGAGGGGACTAGGGGAAGGGATTAAGAGGATGTGTGATTTGAAAGAAACCTGAGTTAAAAGAAATGAGTGAGAGGGCAGAAAAAGCTAGTGATGAATGGTAAGGAGAAGATGGTGAAGTTTCTCCTGTTAGTTACTTGGCAATTTCATTTTCCAAGACATCTTGTGTCTTGACTGGAGTACTTCTGGTTGGGCAAAAAGAGGAAAACCAGTGTGTAAATAATGCTGAAATTTGGGATAAACTATATATTTCTAATTTGAAGACTTGTTCCAAATTTCATTTGAATGAGTTTATATGACTAATCTACCAGGAGGGTGAAATAAATAGCAGCACTTATATCAGGAGTATAAACCAACCCATGGGAGATATTTAGGAGGCAATGAGAGGGCTTTTATTCCAGAGGGAAAGCTATACTACAAGAAAACAATTTGAGCCAATTATTTTTACACTAAGTTGACAAGACAGGAAAAAAAATGAGAAATGAATCATGGAGATAAAGAGAAGCAACTTATTTTTACAGTTACATTTTATATTTCTAGAAAAATAACTACAACATGGTCATGGTTTCTAAACACAGGGAAATGAGACTTTCGTGAACGTAATACAACACAACACATGCCACCTGTTGCAGTTACAACTATGTGCAAGTCGCTCTCCAGTCTTAAGTAAAACCAAAAACAGACTATAAAACTTACTATTACCAAAACATTATTCTAATTGAAACATGTTAAAATGACAGGATACTGACAGAAATAGTCTTAAAATATCATTTTCTTTTGCCAAGTGTCTTCGTTTTAAGATGGCCATGAAACCTAGCCCTGCCCAATGTTACTGAGGCTACAGAACTGAGTACCATTTAAACATACAGCCAAGCAGCACTGAGACTATGCTGGGGATGGGTGCCCACGGATCCCAATAAAGTCTCCCCATGTGCTTGGAAGGTGGCTGTCTGTAGTGACAGAGGTGTGACACAAGGGAAACATGGGTGTCTAGAAAAATCTCAATGCCGTCACTGATTTTCCAGAGCATGTCCTTGTGGTTAGTTCTGTGAAGTCAGTGATTTTAGTTTAGTCAGATTAATCTCAAACCTCAAAAAGACGAATTCATAAAAGGCATTTATAGAACAACTGTGTTTTGAGATTTACCTAAAAACACATTATAAAGCATTTACTAACAGAGGGGAGCTATTCATTCAGACATGCATTTGTGCTTCTTCCAGTTCAAGTCTTATTTGATCTTTTCTGCATTTCTTTATGTTTCCAAAAGAGAAAACTACCAGTAAGTCTTTGTTCTGTAAATACTGGAATTAAAGGATACAGGCTAAACATAAATATTTTTAGGTAATTAATTTTGTATTTTTCATCTAAACAAGCTAATATATTCTCACAATATTTTTAAGAAAAAATAAAGTGACTCAGCCTAACCCTATTTTGACTTCTAAAAAAAAAACCATCTCATGATTCAATGAAGAGAAAGCAAAAGTCCGATGAACAAGAATGGTTTTCATCTCACACTAGAAGAGTAAGAAAGGTGAAAATTGCATTTACATAAAAATAGAT
Organism: Craseonycteris thonglongyai; assembly: GCA_004027555.1. Lineage (NCBI taxonomy): Eukaryota > Metazoa > Chordata > Mammalia > Chiroptera > Craseonycteridae > Craseonycteris > Craseonycteris thonglongyai. The sequence goes on from PVKE010030674.1 coordinate 9,597, forward strand.
TTCTGGCACAATGCTTTATTGACAGTTATATGGGAAGATAAATGCACCCATGCAAATGTTCTTTCTCAAGCAAATTATTAAATATATTGACAGTAATGCACTTTGAAAATAATCATTTTAAGGAAATAAAATATTAATACAAGAGTAAAGACATAATAGCTAATATAATATTTCTCAAAGAAACATGCACACAATTTTTCCAAGGCTTATTGATATACACTGCTATTAAATTCAATGGTAAACATTTATGCTTTGTTACTGCCTTTTGTCCATGGGAGAAAAAAATAAGTACCCAACTGATAAATTCGGATTCTGTCCATACTTCTGTTAATTAATGAAGACCTTGTGCTTTGATTACTGGTATTGGTACTTGTAAATGCAAACCAAGTTACTGCTACAAATACAAAATATGTAAAAAATCAAACATATCAATGGAAATAAAAATATTTTATTCATGGCTAACAATGACTCTAATCAAGCAGATCTCCTAATTAATTTTACTAATGCTCAATCCTCCTGGGACATTAACTGGCTTGATGGATATCACTGTGACATACGTTGACACTAGCATCTGGTTAGAAACAGGGACATCAATAAACTCTACCTGGTGTTTCTACAGATTCTGCCACTGCATAAACACTGACAATGCATTTATTTCAAAGTAATATTTAGAGAACATGTTTGTCTTCCATTTAGAGAAGGATAAACCTTCTTTAAAACACATGGTACTCAAAAATGCTTATTCAATGAATGATGCAATGACTTGATAATACATTGGAAAACATCTGCCAGTATTTAAAAGATAATAATATCAAAAGTCATTATTGGGAATGCCTTTCCTGTACATGGTACTGTCTGCTAATTTATACACTACTTAGCATATGCATAGTATTATATCTTTAAAAATATTATACTATTTTAAGGAAAGCAATTTTCTAACATGTCAGATCACTGTACCATATGAAATAAGTTAATAAAGAATAAAGGTATCAGAATTCTCTACGTGAATACAAATTTGGTTAAGCCTGCAAACTTCTACAATGTTAATAGCTATGCAATGGTGAACCTTTTAAATCACTGACAAATAAATGCACTTACACAGTTTTGTTAAAAACTAGTTGTCCCCAAATATTTTATTAAATATTGCACCATGCTATAGCTATATTTCCAAGTTATGTTAATGGCGATTTCACCTCCAAGTAGAGGAAAAACACTTTTCTTTCTCAGTCTCTGTCTCTCTCTCTCATCCCCTTCAGCAGAACTGCAACAATATTAAGTCTCTCATTCTTGATACATGGCTCTACTGTCATTCTACTGCCATTGATTAAGAAAAAATCTTGGTTCTACTAAAATTGCCAAGTGTGTCCAGGAAAGTAACACCAGTGCAGTAAAATTAAGTTTTGGCAGTTAGCAGCTGCAGAACCAAGTTCCCATCCCTGAACAAGGAACACTGACTCTTCACTGCTTTTTCCAACATCATATTTCCTTCTGCATTTTGAAGTTAAAAAAAAAAAAAGTATTTGCAACAATGTTTTTCTGTGTCACTGTCACTAAGTATATCCCAGGTAGCATGCATGCATTTTAATTTCGTTTGTACCACTTACTCCTCCCACTGAGTCCAGGAGGATCACTGTGATCACACCAAGCACTACCCAGGGCTGACAGAACAGGACAGTTTTGAAGGAGACTTCACAGTGGAATAATGCCAATGGCAGTATTATAGCCTATGTGGTCACGGAGCCTCAACACTATGGATTCAGACAACCCAGACACAACCAGCATCTCCTTGCCTGGGCTCATCTGCTGAGTACAAAGAACACAGGTTTGGAAGGGACCTCTGAGGTTTTCTCACCTTTCCTCTCTTCCTTCCAGATCCAACGGGTTCTGGACAGCTCCAAACTTCATCGTGAATCTCCCCTATTGTAAAGACTCCCAAACAGGAGAATTATGGACTCCCTTGGTAACTTGTGCCAATGTTAAGAAAAGTCTTAAATTGTACCTAAATTCTTCATGTTGCCCTTCCAACGCTATTTCCTCAAATTCTGTCTTTCCAGATGCAAGAGGTCACATAGCAAGCAGGCGAATGTAAGAAGTGTGTAAGAATCATGAAGGACCCCAAAGTTCACACACCTCTAATCTACTGATATACAGCATGTTGGGTGCATATATGCAGCACCGGGACCGAATCTTTTAGTCTTCTAAAATTAACATCGTAGTCGCTCATACAGGAGAAACGTTAACTGCAGGGGGGATTAATAACCCTCCTGGCTAATCGCTGAAAATGCAAAGCTTTTGTGGCTGTCCATTTGTTTTAGGGGCTCATGTTTACAGACGGCTGGTTTTCTTGGAGGAAAACACAACAAACAAACACCCGCGGCGGTGGCAGCATCCTTATAAAAACAAGACCTCCTTTGGCTTTGGCAAGTTTTAGCCTGGAGTAAAATCACATCCAAGTTTCAACCACAGTAATTGGGATTTCAATGGAAATGCGGACCCGACCTTCACGAAAGCAGCAAATTGCAGCCTGTGCTGCTCTATCACTGCTCAAGGCGTAGCACGGGAGAGTCCCTGCCCACTTTCCCCTTCGATTAATCAATGTATAAAAACATACGAGGAGAGAGGGTACGCTCAACACCAACCCTTCCAGCCTCGATTCTGCCTGCGCCCCCTGACAGGTGATTCAAAGCGCATTTGGAAATGACATGGGTTGGCGTGGCTTTCTAGTACTGAAGACAAATGACCTTTGAAAAATACTATATACTCTTGAAAGTCAAACCATTTAGAAAGACATCCGGCAATTTACCGCTTCAAACTCCTCGCAGCCCCGAAGAGGAACACAGAAAAGAAAGAGAAAATATGCCTACCCCGAGGGGAAAAGCCATGGCCAAACCACATCAAAAAAACCCCCCCAAAAAACCAGAAGCAGCCCACACAGTAGATCAAAAGCCGAGGCTGCAACAAATGCCCCGGCAAACCCCTTCCGCAGCCCCCCGGCTTTCCCGACTTGGCTTCCTCTTCTCGCCCTGGCCCAGCTGCAGCCCCACTTTTCGCCACCGCATGTGCGCGCGCGGGGGCCGCGGACCGCGGGGGCAGCTGTGCCCCGCGCCGCCCGGGGCCGTGCCCGCTACTCACCCGCGCCGATCGGCACTAGCGACGGCCGCGGCCGCGGGCTGGCTGCGCGCCGGGATCCACGAGCGCTGGCGGGCTCCGGCCCCCGAGGACGCGGACATGTGGCTGCAGCCGCCGCTCCCCTAGCCGGTGCCTCTGAGCAGCGTTCGGGGCGGGGGGGGGGGCTCCCGGCGAATGCGAACGGCGAGGCGAGGCGAGCGCGCCGAAAGGGGGCGGGAGAGGCGCCGAGCCTGGCCGCGCAGCGCTGCGCCGAGCGCCGGGCTCTCCCCGCGAGCGCCGCGGGCCCGCGCGCGCGCCCCCCGCCGTGCTCCCCGCGCGCGCCCCCACCCCCGCCGCGAGCCCTCGCACGCACCGACCCCACGCGGCGCGCGCCAGCCCGGGCGGCGGCGGCCGTGCGTCCTCCCCCGAGCGCCGTCTCCCGAGCTGCAGGCGGCGCTCTCCATTGTTCGGCGGCGGCTTCTCGGGGGGGGGGGGGTGGCCGGGGCGCGTGGGAGGTGCGGGCACAGTTGCGCGAGAGGGCTTACCACTCAGTCGGACCCCAGGGGCGAGGCCAAGGCGGGTGCGGGGGCTGCGTCCTCCCGCGGGCGCTCCGGCTCGGCGCCCCGCGCAGCCTGGGTTACTATGGGTGTCTCTCCGCGCCGCCCCCTCCTCGCGCTCCGAGAGGCCGCCGCAGAGGCAGCAGCCAGGCGGCTCCGCGGGTGCGCAGGTGACCGGGAAGAGGAGGAGGAAGAGGCGGGAAAGGCAGGTTCTGCTCTACCCCGAGGCCCCTTCGGGTTTCCGCCCACCCACCAAGCTGCTGGAGTTCGCCACGCAGAAGCCACAGCGATGCTCAGCATGTATGGACTGCGGGTACCACTCCAGTGACTAGCGCCCCAGGTCTCAAAGGACAGACTTGGAGGGTCACGATTAAGATCTGGAATAAGTTTGATAGGTTCAAACATCCCCCCCCCCCTCCCCCCCGGTCTCCACTAAAGTTACCATTGTTCTACTACCAACAGTTGTAGAAATTTACTTTGGCAAGGAGGTCTCTTCAAAATTATGTCAATTAAATGAAGTAAATCTGACCTGAAAGGACAAGCGTTTTTTTTCTTCTTTGGGGAGAAAAAAAAAATCCCAATGGTTTCATCTTGCCATAAATAAATAAAAAGGTATGGCTTACACATTGCTAATACCATAACCTTTGAATGACTATATCTAGCAACCCACACACTTCAGTTCTTTGGTGTTTCAACATTCCATCCCAAAGTGTGAGTTGCTCACTTAGTCTGGGATAAGAACCACAGATTTTCATAGAGGATAACCAACATCTGAAAACAAGGTAACAGCACCCAGTCTGTAGAAAAAAAGTGGGGGTGGGGGGCTGGAATGAAGGTACTGTAAGTAAAAGTATATAAGGAAATGTATAACATTATGATGAACTCCAAACAGTACTAATAATCAACCTGTTGTTCAAAGTACTTTCACTTTCTAAATGTTAAAGTATACAATAAGGCCTCACTTAACATTGTGGGTAGGTTCTTGGAACCGCAGCTAAAGCACGTGTAACAAAATCAGATTTACCATAGGCTAATTGATATGAACACCAGTTCAATTCCTTTGGCCTTATTATCATTATAATGAAAGAATGTTATTTGTGGACCTGCTATACATTTATTGCCTTAAAAACCAAAGAGAACAAAGATTTTTATCGACTGCAAAAAGTCAGGCACTAAAATAGAAATGTGAATCAATTCTTATATAGTAGTAGGTAACCTTTACTGAGCTCATATGGTTTGTCAGGCATCTGTGAATTATCTCATTTAATTCCCACAATTTTATGAGGTAGGCTTTATTATTATCCTCACTTTTCAGGTTAAAAAAAAAAAAAGTTTAGAGAGATCTGCATCTAGTAGTCCTGGGGCAACACTCACTTCCTTAAATAAGAAACACGAAATGCCCACTGTTTTGCCTGCCCTCACGTCATTGTCTGCTTTCATGACGTTCAGGTTAATTCTCTGTCAGCATTTGTGCTTGGCTGGTGCGAACTCCTTGAAGGAGTTGGGAGGGAAAGTCGCTGTCCATGGTGGCTATCATTCAGCATAATCCACTCCCAACATGAAGTACTATAATCCTGAAATTAACTTCAGCACAGCACGAACAAAATTTGGCCCTAACCTCCAGATATATATGTATTAAAACACAAGTGTCCTATCAGTGTAATCTACTGGTTGGAGTAAAAACATTCAGTAGTTCACAGAAGAATGACTTTTTATTCTTTGGCACTAACATAGCCCTTCCTTATAGTTGGGGATTTTAGATATTTCAAGGTTCTAGAAGAGTATAAAAGGATATTAAAGATCATCTTCCGAATTCCTCATACATTGTAGAAAAGGAAATTGATGCCCAAAACGTTTAAGTAACTTGCCCAAGGACTTACTGAATTAGAGGCAGGAGCAAAACCATGAATTCTTGCCACTTGTTCAGACACATACCATGATACTATGGTACTCCAGGATATTCAATATCAGAATTATTTTTTCCTTTACTAATTTTATTTTTTGCTGGGAAAAATCACTTAAGTTCCAATTTATGTTATTTAAAATATAAATAATATATAGCCTCAAGTTCTTTAACTTGGGGGGAGTACCTATGTCTTATTTTTAATACTGTTTATATTAAGTAAAACATATTCTTTAAAAATGAGACAATTTAGAAAAAATCTTACAATACCAATTTTCAAGTTACCTTATCTCCAATGAAAGTTAACGCACTCATTCCATTATAGGTCATCAAGAATACAGCCCTGTCTCACGTAAACTGCTTATTTAAGAACAGCAATTTTATATCAGAAACAACTAACATTTGGTCTTTCCGAATTTCCTGCATTCTTCTTTAGTATTAAAAATGTATCCAAAGGACCATATTAAATATTCTAGTCTCAGAAAGTCTGAAGAAGGTGGTAACTTTTCCAAGAGATATGTAAAACACTTGTATCAGTCCTTTTACATAGATTTAGAGAAACAGAATTACAATAAATTTTTCATTTGTTTGGAAGTAGTATTATGTAATAGTTAAGTTCCCAACTTTGGAATCAGATCTGTGGGTTCAAGAAATGGATATTGCATTTAATAGTTATGTGATTTTGATTAAGGTATTTAACTGTTTCAAGCCTCATCTTCCAAATTATATAATGAATATGATAATAATGGAAACTATTTTACAGAGTTGTGGTTAGAAGGGAGTCTTTTTGATGTGAGAACTTGCCCAAGTTATATTCCCTAGTTACTCAAGAACACATTAATCTAGGTGTTATTGTAAAGGTATTTTGTAAATGTGATTACAGTTCACAATAAATTGGCTTTAACTAAGGGAGATTATCCTAGATAATCTGATTCAATCAGTTGAAAGGCCTTAATGCAGAACCAAGGTTTCCCTGAAGAAAAAGAAACTCCATCTAGGGGATTTCTGGCGAAGATGGCTGAGTAGGTAAACCCTGTACTTAACCTTCTCTCATAATTACAAGTAAACTACAGAACAACCATCACTGAGAACTGCCTGAACTCTAGCTGAACTGTAGTCCTACAACTAAGGGCAGACAGAAGAAGTTACCTTGAGCCTGATAGGAGGGGCAAAGTTGCCAAATGGGCTGGTTGCACACCCTGGCTTGGTCATTAAAAATCGGAAGGGATTTCTCAGCTCCAGAAGTTCCCCACTCAGAGAAGCAAGGGGCTCCAGCCCCTTACCAGGCTCTCTAGCCCAGGGTTCCAGTGCTGGAGAGCAAAGTCCCCATAACTTCTGGCTGTGAAAACCAGCATAGATTGTGGCTGCGTGAGATGGAGGCTGGGTACAATCCCAGGCTCTCCTCCTGAGGGACTGTGCATGAACTTACTTGCTGATGGACTCACTTGCTCTGAGGGCCAGCACTGGAAAAGCAGCTTGAAAGGCACCAGGGACACACAGGGAGGAACTGAGCTGTCTGGCTTCAGGGCAAGGGCTGGAGGGACAGCTTTCTCCCAGACAGAAGTGCTGGCAGAATCCATTGTTTCTTAATTGAGCCCTTCGCACTCCTGTGTGCAGACGCAGGCAGTTGCCATATCTGAGTCTCTATCAACCTAGCTAATACTGTTCATTTGCCTTGACCTGGTGATTCCCTAAGACTCCACACCACCCAACTTGAGGGCCCAACCAAGCTGCTCCCAGTGGTTTTCCCATACAAACTGCCTGTTTCATGCTTCAGACTTTCCTAAAATCTCTCAAAGGTTTACAAACCCTAGATAAGCTGCATCTGGCTTTAGCATGCCCCACACCTCTTACTAAACATCCCCAAGCCAGATACTAGGGGTAGCTGGTCTCGATTCGTGGCTTGGTCTCTCGAGGCACCTTCAAGCCCAACATGGTGGTAGCCACCTGTGAATTGCTTAGTGAGTCACACTAGGTAGCCCTGGGCAGGGCATAGGCTATGGCTCCATTTGGCCTATAGCAGGGACCCCCCCCCCCAAAGGGCCCTGGGGCTGGCATACCTGGTGGCCAGTTTCAGACTGGGCTGCAGTATCACCCAACCTCCTTCAAGGATGACAGACTCAAAGGGCCGACTAAGCAGGCTTCAGAGCCCTCTAAAGTGAATCCTGCTCTGTAGGGTCAGCCTCTGTACTATAGCTCTTTCCCTGTAGTCATGGCCACTCCTCACAACCAATCAGCCTGAGAGTAAATCCCTCACAAGTGACATGCTACCAGCAACCAAAGCTCAACTATAACAGGAGGGCACACACAACCCACACAAGGGACATACCTGGAGCATGCAGCTCAGGTGACTAGGAGAATATGCCACTGGTCCCCACAGGACTCCCACTACCTAAGGCCACTCTACTAAGAACAGGACACAACAGCCCTACATAATACATAGAAACGAACACAGGGAGGCAGCCAAAATGAGGAGTCAAAGAAGCATGTCTCAAATAAAAGAACAGAACAAAACTCCAGGAAAAGAACTAAACAAAACAAAGACAAGGAATCTACTAGATGGCTATAAGGATGCTCAAGGATTTTAGTGAGAACATGAATGATAAGATAGGAATCATAAAAATAAAGATAAAAAACATAAAAAAGAACCAGTCAGAAATGAAGAATAAAATAATTGAAATGTAAAAATAAATAATAAATATATTTAGGCAAAAAAAAAACAACAAAACCCAACAAAAAAAAAACAAAACCAATAACTGAAATGAAGAATACATTAGAGGGAACAATAGATTAGATGATGCAAAGGATCAGATCAGCAATTTAGAAGAGAAGGTAGCAGAAAACACCCAACGAGAACAGCAAAAAGATAAAAGTATTTCCCCTCCCCCAATGAGGATAGTTTAAGGGGCATCTAGGACAACATCAAGTGTATCAACATTCACATCATAGGGGAATCAGAAGGAGATGAGAGAAAGCACAAGAAATTAAAAATCTATTTGAAGAAATAATGATGGAAAACTTCCTTAACTTGATGCAAGAAGTAGATACATAAGCCTAGCAAGTACAGAGTCCCAAACAAGATGAACCCAAAGAGGCCCACACCAAGAATCATCATAATTAAAATTCCAAAAGTTAAAGACAAAGAAAGAATCTTAAAAGAAGCAAGAGAAAAGTAGTTAGTTACATATAAGGGAATTCCCATAAGACTATCAGCTGATTTCTCAACAGAAACCTTGCAGGCCAGAAGGGATTGGCACAAAATATTCCCAGTGAGGAATAGCAAGATCACTCTACCCAGTAAGGCTATCATTTATGATCAAAGGACAGATCAAGAGGCTCCTGGACAGATAAAAGCTAAAGGAGTTCATCACCAGCAATCCAGAATTACAGGGAACGTCAGAGGGACTTCTGTGAGATGAAAAAGGAGGACCAGGAAGGTATTTTGCAGGGTGGCCTATGTCAGACAGAGGACAACAGATACAGTGTGATTTTGCTTATATGTGGAATCCTAAGAACAAAACAAACAAACACAAAAAAGCAACAAGCTCATTGATACAGAGAACACTTTGATGGCTGCCTGATGAAAGGGGCATTGGGGAGGTGGGTGAAAAGGGGGAAGGGATGAAGAAGTACAGATTGGGAGTTACAAAATAGTCGTGGCGATGGAAGGTGAGGTATAGAGAATATGTTGTAATAACTATGTATAACGCCAGGTGGGTACTAGAGTAGTCGGGGTGGGGGGGAGTGTCACTTTTTAAATTATATAATGTCTAACCACTGTGGTGTACACCCGAAATTAATATAAAATATTGAATGTCTACTATAATTGAAAAATTTAAAAAGGGGGGCAAATGTGAAGGGGAATAAAAGGTTCAAAGTCCCAGGTATAAACAGATAAGGTATGGGGATGTAGTATATATATATATCATGGGCAATACAGTTAGTCGATAACAACAACATTGTGATCGCATGGTATGGTGTCAGACGGTTGCTATACTTATCATGGCAATCATTTATTGAGGTATATAAATTTTGAATAACTATGGTGTACACCTGGAACTAACATAACATTATATGTTAGCTGTATTTGAATAAAAGTCTCTTTAAAAATAAAGATCAACATGCGGGTACAAACATCTTTAAAGATCAAGGTTTTCAAGTTTTTTGGGTAGATGCCCAGTAGAGGGATGGCTGGGTCATATGGTAATTCCATTCGTAATTTTTTGAGGAATCTCCATACAGCCTTCCATAGTGGCTGTACCAGTTTACATTCCCACCAGCAGTGTATGAGGGTTCCTTTTTGTCCACAGCCTCTCC
>PVKE010030675.1:7841-19587 GCA_004027555.1 Craseonycteris thonglongyai
AGTGCATAGTTATTTCTATTTTACTTTTTGACAGATAGAGAGAGAGACAGAGACAGAGACAGTTAGAGAACCGAACTGTGGGAACTCCCCAGTTCAGCACGTGGGTCCTGCCTGGGCCGGAGCCGGGATTCGATCCTCGGTCCTCATGGCCTCAAAGCGAGCGCTCAACCCGCTGAGCCGTCCCGGCTTTCCCAAATATGAATTTTTTAAAGTAATGTTGTAGCTTTGGTTTTCCTTTATGGAATAATAGATATTATCCAGTGGTAAACAGAAACCAAAAAGTAGATCCCCATGGAAATAACCACTATTGATGTTTTTATGCATATCCCTTTCAGAACATATATTTAAACAATAACGAGATCATACTGTTCATATAGATTTTTGTATGCGTGTATTATGACTTTTAGGAAATTAAGGTCTTGAAAGTATCACTTTCATTTGTTACTCTTCTGCTGAAGAACCTGCATTGGTTCCTTTTAACCTTCCAGACAAAGTGCAGCCCCTAGCCCAGTGAGGTCTTTATGTAGTAGTGCTCTGTGCATACAGTGCTCTATAGAAGCTCATTTGCATAGTTGGCTCCTGTGTTCACTCTGCTCACTTCATGGAAGAGTCTGGCTGTGGAATGGGACAGACCTGGGATTTGGTCTTTTGCCCTCTCATTAATAGCCAGGTGTGACATTGGACACCAGTGGCATATAGAATCATTTTATGCAGGTGATGAGATAAGGTATGTAAACTGTCTGGTATTTAGTAAGTACTCAATGAAAATCTTATCACCCCACTACAATGCCCTCGCACATGTCTTATCTAATCCAAATTGTATCCTTCATGTAGGACCCAGCTCAGTTCTCACCTCTGTACCTATCCCCGCTCACAATATAATTACCTTTCAAATCTCCTACAGCATTTATAGGGTAAAGCACACAAGGTAGTACTTAATTATGTCTTGTCTTAATAGTTCTTGATCTTTGTTTCTGACTTCTTTATAAAATCCTGAAAGTAGAGATTACTTTTGAACTCCACTCCTTTTGAAACCCTCATACTTCGTAGAATAGAGTTAGACTTACCAAAAGAGCTCACAAGTTTTATATGATTTCAACCTTGATCTTGTTTTGCTGAAGATAATAACAGCAATAGTAATTGTTCCTTTGGAGGCTCTAACTTCTCACTTGAACTTATACTCTGAATGACTAACTAGCAAGGATGTATGAGATTTTACCAACTCCGTATGATATGGAGTTCTAACTGTACCAAGGAATCTTTGTATTCTTTTCCATTCAGCTTCACTTAGGATGATAGCTATCCGCACAGAGTAATATAGTTCCACTCAGGAATTGGGGGATTTGTTCCGCTGTATCTGTAAGAGTACTTAAGTCAGCAGTATAAATCAGCATGTTCTTTTCTACTTAGTTGTCTATGTGAGAAGTAAGTCCAGCACGTTTCCTGCTGTGTACTGTACATGAAATACTACTGGGTTTTTTTTTAATTCAGGGATTTCCCCCCCCCCCCCACCATGGTATTTGGGACCATATAACCTTTATAGCCTTACTTGGCTAATTATATGAGAGTCAGTTACAAATGTGAGGAAAGAACCGAATATACATATTTTTTACAGTGTTGCATTCATAGGCTTCCCATGTGGTCAGAGGAGCAAAATAAAAATTCCCTCAAATAGCTTTCAGAACAGTGAGGAAGGCAGACGTGAAATGAATAAATTCAGGGTAACTTGGTCAGAACAGTGAGGTAGTCTTAGAATATAGAAAGGACGGATGCCTTTTCCTTGGAGGTCTGTATAAACCTTCACTGAGACAGTTAAGAAGGGGAGGACACGGCAGAATTCCCCAGAGAGGGACATTCTTTTCCTAATTGTACAGAAAGTCTGAGGCCAGGGGACATTGTATGCTAGGAAGATGTAGGGACTTTAGACCCTAGGAATTATGTTAATTTATTTATAGATAAGATTCTTTTCCTAGAGCAGGAGAACCAGCAGATGTGGACCATGTACTTAAAATAAGAGAAAGGCTTTATGTTATTTTTTTGTTAAGTAGAATAAGGAAAATTAGAGCTAAGTAAAGCTTAGTGGGAGACATTGTTTACATAATGTTCTAAACTTTATCATCTTTATAGTGTACATGTTAGGAAGTGTTCATTTGAATATTTACATATATATTGAAGTAGAACGTTTATGTGTCGAATAAAAGCATGACTGACTAGATGTTTTAGTGGATAGATACTAGGAGGTTCTTCATTGCATCCCTAGAGAAACCCAGGTTGTTGCCTGTATTGATTGGTTATTTTCTGTCCCCCCATGACTACAGCTCCATATGGGAACAGAGATGTGTGTTTTGTTCACAGCTATATTTGCCGCTTAGAGCAGGTGCTCAGTAAATGTAGAAGGAGTGGGTGGTTCGTTGGCTAACGGTCTCGTTGACCTACAGCCTTGACTCAAGTTGTCACCCACCACCTTGGTGTGGTGGTCGGGTAGCTGAATTGCAGGTGTAACTGTTCTCCTTCCCTCGCCGTATGTTTAACCCCTTCTACCTTCCATCTTTCCTAACACTATTTTTGAAATAAAATTGTCTAGTGATGTGATACATTTCTGTGGGAGATACTTTCTCCTGTGAGGTAGTTTTATCTGGACAGCAACTAGGCATTTTAGAGGAAATGTAGGCTTGTGTTGGCCTGGGTTGGTGCCTCTCATATGGCTGCCCACGTCGGTGCCAGGCTGTCTGCATCTGGGAGCCTTTAAGTGGACCTGGGGCTTGGTCCAGGAACCTGAAATCTGATGAACCGCCTGGCTGGGAAGCCTTGGGAACATAACGACTTTAAGGTTCTCTTCCAATCAATCTCCAAATTGTGTGCCTCTGTGACACTCCAGCATAAAGGTGGTCTGAATTCTCTCTTCTTGGTCAGGAGCTGAGGTTGGTTTGGGGAGAGAAACTATATTCTAGGCTACGTTGTTAACACAGTGTTGTCTTAAGCGCTGGCCGTTTGCTCCCTCAGCATTTTCTGCGCTAGCGAACGTGGACCTGGCTTTGGACCAGGGGGCCGCCCTGGCCTTGTGCCGGGCCCTGCAGTCCCCAGCCCTGGGCCTCCGCGCGGTGCAGCAGCCCAACAGCGACTGGTACCTCAAGCAGCTCCTGAGTGACAAGCAGCACAAGAGACAGGTGAGCGGATTCTGGGACCAGCCACCTGAGTCCGAGCTGCCGTTTTAAAGACACTTACGAGGCCAGTTCTGTCCAGTGTAACATCCTCCTGCATGTCAGTAGGTTTTTAGAATACCCATGGCCTTCAGCTCCCCTTTGCTTGTGCAGTTGTAAACCCTCCTCTAAAATAAACGATTGATGCCCAGCCTACCGCTCCAGCCACCCTCTCACTTGGATTCGTCCCCTTCCTCCCCCGAGGGAAAGCCATTGGGGAAAACCTGAATTTTCGTACATTCCAACTTCAGGAATTGGCACTTTAAGAGAACATACCTCAGCGTTTTCTCTGGCCAACACTGGGGAAGTACTTAATGTGCAGTAAGGGTAGACTGTGGGATTGTCGTACTTGGTGGGTTTTTTTTAGAACTAATATGAGGAGCTTTCATTTTTGCCTAAATAAGGGCAAGTATACGTTTTACAAATTCTTTTTTTTTTTAAGATTTTTTTTTTTTTTTTAAAGATTTATCTTTATTCTTTTTTTTTGACACAGAGAGACAGAGAGAAGGGGGAGGGCCCAGAGCAATCTCCATAGTTGCACATCATCAGTTTTCCACATGGTTTTGTTCCACACAGGTGGGCAGGGACTGCACAGGGTGGAAACTGGGCTGAGGGCCTCCTGCATGGGAAGCTCACCCCAGTTCAGCATATGGGTCCACACGGGCCGGGGCCGGGATTCGATCCTCGGTCCCCAGGGCTGCAAAGTGAGCACTGAACCCACTGAGCCATGAGGCAGGAGAACCGTAAGGCCTGGAGGCAGGCACCACCTTAACGTGGCCATTGTTTGCTTTCCTCAGGGTGGTCAGACGGATCCCTTGCAGAAGGAGGAGCTCCAGGCTGGAGTGGATGCTGCCAACAGTGCTGCCCAGCAGTACCAGAGACGTGAGAGCCCCCCGCTGGGGTCCTGAGATGCCCGGGGAGGAGGGGGCACTGCCTGCATGCCATTGGGGCTGTCACTGCTCCTTCCACCCCGCCCTCCTGGCGGTAGGGCTCCCGTCAGCGCAGGCTCCCCTCGGCTAGACAGCAACCCACGCTCGTAACGTCAGGAGCAGATGGGTACGGTCTGGATGGTGAAAGAGGAAAGAGAGTGTGAGCAGAGGGACAGGTGAAAAGTATACTGGAGGAACTGCAAGTGGTTAGAACACAGTTCTTGTGGTTGTGGAACGTGAAGGCCTGGAAAGATTGGAGAACGCTTTCGGTGGCAGCTGCAGGGGAAGGAAGGGGTAGTTTGGGTCGAGGACGGTAGTGGCTGCAGGGTGAGGTGGGCTGGAGAGAATGGGGGTGAGGGGACGAGGGGGCTGCTCCTCCCACGCAGCCGAATTGCGACGACGGGTCCCGGGCCACCTCCGGCGTCATAGCTGACAGTGTATGCACAGAGCACAGCTGTCTTCTGCGACGGTTCAGGCATCTCCTGTCCTTCAGGGCTCTGCCTGCGTCAGCTGCGCTTCTGACCTTCTGTCTTCTCCCCAGGGCTGGCGGCAGTGGCCGCGATCAATGCCGCCGTGCAGAAGGGTGTTGCCGAGAAGACGGTTCTGGAGCTCATGAACCCCGAGGCCCAGCTGCCTCAGGTGCACCCGTTTGCTGCCGACCTCTATCAGAAAGAGCTGGCCACGCTGCAGCAGCAGAGCCCCCAGGTAAGGCAGGTGCTTGTGAGCGGCGAGCGGCGGCCACGAGTCCACTGCCCGGTCCTTGGTGCCGTCATAGACCTGTTCTCCACCAGAAACCTAGACTCCTCGTGGTGGCATTGGACTTCTGACCCCCCACCCCAGCATGCCAGAGCGTCTCTCCTCACGCTTCCTCCTCCCTCTCTGTCCAGCATAGCCTCACGCATCCCGAGCTCTCCGTTGCCGTGGAGATGCTGTCGTCGGTGGCTGTCATCAACAGGGCACTGGAGTCAGGGGACATGAACACAGTGTGGAAGCAGCTGAGCAGTTCCGTCACAGGCCTGACCAACATCGAAGAGGAGAACTGTCAGAGGTGGGTGCCCTGCGTGGTGGATTGCATCCCTCCGTGTGTGGTGTCGGCCCCTGTTTTCTTCACAGACCTTGTGGCTTCTGTGTGAGATCATCTCTTTTTTTTTTTTTTTTTCCTATTTTGATTCGTTTTGTAGTACATTGCAGATATCACGACTTTCCACTCCTAAATATGTAAGAACGCTTATCTAGAACAATGAGGATATGTGTTGCATAGATGAAATAATTCTATCTTAGGCCCTTTCAAAATCAGTACCGTATTTTTTGCACTATAAGATGCACCTGACCGTAAGACGCACCTAGGTTTACAGGAGGAAAACAAGAAAAAAAATATTCTGAACCAAATGGCGTACTAATATATTTAATAAAAT
The DNA here is from genome assembly GCA_004027555.1 of Craseonycteris thonglongyai. Taxonomy (NCBI): domain Eukaryota; kingdom Metazoa; phylum Chordata; class Mammalia; order Chiroptera; family Craseonycteridae; genus Craseonycteris; species Craseonycteris thonglongyai. The sequence goes on from PVKE010030675.1 coordinate 13,386, forward strand.
TTAGCAGGATAATATTTCAACCATGTAAAGTCAACAGTTGGTATTAAGAACCATCCTCACTGTCATGAACAAATGAGAAGAGACATTAAGGTTCAAGCACTTTATAGTTTTCTGGAAATCCCAAGAACTGACAAGTCAGGTAATACACATTGTGGTCTGTGACTCAATATTCGCTCCATAAGACGCACAAACATTTTCACCCACTTTTTTGGGGGGAAAAGTGCATCTTATGAAGCGGAAAATACAGTAATACTTCTTTAATATTCTCTAAAGCTAGTCCAACTCCATACGTCCTCGCTTGTTCCAGATTTGTCCCTTTCAGCTGGTTGGTTCCAACCAGGATGCAGTCCAGGGCATGTGTTACATCTAGCTGTTGTGTCCCTTAGGTGTCTTGTAATCCAGAATTGTCCCTTTCTTCATGACACTGTCTTGTGAAAGAGATGGGCCTATTTCCTATAAAAATGTGTTATAGGCCACGTCCTATCTTCCTGTTCTGGAGGCTTTCTAATACTTGTTTTATGCCTGTCAAGTAGGTCCAGAGGCTTGTCATGATTAAATTTCATAGTTTTAGTGATGTGTACTTCATACTGTCTCATATGGAGAGGCATATGAAATCTAGTTGTCCCGCCATTATAGATACTAACAAAGATTGACCCCTGGATTAGAGAGACAGCTTATCCCTCCGATGGATATTTGTGTGTTTTCCTCAGCAGACCGTAATATCTGTGTGTTCCTTTTGCACCATGAGAATGTCCGGGTTTCCCGTTATCACTCACCTGCTATCTTTAATCCCAATTGGTAATCCATGCCCACATCAGTACTTTCAGTAGTAAGTTGATCGAGCATTCCTCCTGCGTTTACTAGCTGGTGTATTCATGACCTTGGTTCTTGTCCTTAGAGGAATTGCTTGAGCTGCTGCCTCTGATTCTAGAGTCGGTCTGACCTGGAATCAGGAACATGTAACAGGCGGCTATGAATGAGTGATAACCTCCCTTCACATTTTGTGTAACTGCAGTCCCAAGCTGGCCTCCAGAATGAATGCATGGATGGCTGGAGTAGCTGAGCTAGCTGCCTGTGCTCTTGGATGCTCTGCCTCCAGGTCTTCTCATTCCTGTAATCCACAGGAACCCTGAAGGCCCTTCCCTTATGTTACACCTCATTGCCTTTTGTGTTGGGGGACTGGGGCAGGTATCTGGATGAGCTGATGAAGCTGAAAGTGCAGGCACATGCAGAGAACAACGACTTTATTACATGGAATGACATCCAGGCTTGCGTGGACCATGTGAACCTCGTGGTGCAGGAAGAACATGAACGTGAGTAACCCGCTTCCCGTCCCCCCAGGTGATGTCCCCGTGAGAGGTGGAGTGATCCCGCCACTGTTCCCGGCATTCCTGGAAGGATTCCTGAAAACAGAAATTTGAGGGCTATTCTGAAAACATTCAGCCATAAACACCCCTGTTTTTCATATTACATGGCTGGATACTTTCTAGACATCCCTCGTATATATAACTCAAAAAGTTATTTTCAAAATACTGCTGTAATTAGCTATGCAGGTAGCAACTACAATTTGAACACGATCTGTTACTTCTAAATGCTGATGTAGCAAGTAGTTCTGACACTAACTCCCTAGAGTTGGGTCACATTGCACAGGCCAGGGACACAATTCTCAGGACGCCTTAAACTCCCGCTGTAAGCTCCGGGGTCCTCAGGTGACTGCGTTTCTGAACAACTTGCTATGAATTCAGGGGTTTCATCTACTCACTTAGGTTTAATAATTTGCTAACTGACTCACAGAACTCAGGAAAGGACTGTACTTCTGATAGTTTTATTACAAGGATGCCAATCAGAACCAGCTAAAAGAATGTGCCTGTCGGGTGCTGTCTGGCAGGGAGTCTTTAGGATGTGTGCCCTCCCAACACAGTGATGTGTATCACAATCAGGGATGCTCATCTGAGCTTCGGGTAGCCAGAGTTTTCACTGGGGCCTCATCACATGTGAATGGTTGATTGAGTCATTGCCATGTAACTGAACTTAGTTTCCAGTCCCTGCAATAGAGAGGGAGGCTGGACTGATGAGATAGCACATGGCTCCAAGCCCCAGTCTTCTGACCACATGGTTCATCTTTCCAGCATGTCCACCCCCATATAGAACCTGTATAGGGGTCCACCGCAAATAACAAAGCTATTCCTATCATGTGGGAAATTCTAAAGGTTTAGACACTCCTTCCCAGGAACCAGGGACAAAGACCAGCCATATCTTTTATAATACAGTAGAGTTATTACAAAAGGAGCGCAGCCCACTAGGATACCTGAGGAGTGAACATTTGTACTTGAGTTTGTATTTTCTGTGAGAATTATTGAACTGATATTGTGGAAGGAGCCTTGGAGTGGGGAGCCCTGAGCTTGGATTCTTCGTCTGCCACTGGTTTGCTGTGTGATCCTGGAGAAGAGATCCTTAAAGCCTCATCTTTTCTTATATGGAAATAGTGAATTAGGTGGCTTTTAATGATCCCTTGATCTCTGACTCTGTGAATCAAAAATGGTTTTGAATCCACATTGGTATGTACCTCAAAACTACACTATAAAGCCGTCTTCATCAAAATCCTAATATTTTCAAGTGGAAGCAATTACAAACAGAACAGAGGGAACTGAGCTCTCAATAGGAATATAGATACAAGGGAATTTACTTCAGGTGAAAAAAACTAAATTAAAAAAAAATCAGTACTTCTTACTATTATGGTGGACACATTATAGCTGAATCATGGCAGCGCTCGGTTGGGTGTATGGTTACTTAGCAGGTTTAAAGAGTGATTTGCCTCCAGTATTTCTTGATTGAAGAAAGAACCGTTGTCCATTCATGCATAGGGATTTTAGCCATCGGTCTAATTAATGAAGCCCTGGATGAAGGTGATGCCCAAAAGACCCTGCAGGCCCTGCAGATTCCTGCCGCGAAGCTTGAGGGTGTCCTGGCTGAAGTAGCCCAGCATTACCAAGATACGCTGATCCGAGCAAAGAGGGAGAAAGCCCAGGTGGGTGGCATCCAAATGGCCAATCTCTGTTCGTAGAACGTCAGCCCTGCTAGAGCCAAGATGGCGGGGGTGGGGGAGGGGCATCTCCCCTGATTCACTCAGGGGCGATTTCCGGGCACCCTTAGATTGAGAGCTCTGAGGGACACAGACTCTGCCTTCCGGAAGCTTTGCTGTTTTTCACATGTGGTTTTCCTGTTGTTATTGTTGTAGACACATCTCTTAGTCTCTTTGAGTAAATTCTGTATTGAAATATAAGATCCCCCAAAGGCATAAGCTATATGTCTATGGTTGTATAAATTTTCAAAAGTGAGCATGCCTATGTAATTGGTACTCAGATTATAAAAGGCATGAACAGAACCCCCCTCATATTCCCTCCTGCCCTTATCCCCCGGCCTGGTGGTGACCACTGTCCTGATTCTGACACCACCGCTGGTGTTGGCCTGTTTTGAGCTGTACTTCAGTGAGATCATACATCATGTGCTCTTCTGTCTGTGGCCTCTTCTGCCCAACACAGCTGTAGTGAAATCCGTCTGTGGTTGCATTTAGCAATAGTTTTCTCATTGTCATTGTTAGGTTCTATCCCACTGTATGGTGATACAGTCTATTATTGGTGGGTTTTTGGTTGGTTTCCATGTTTTTGGCTATTGCAAATAATGCTTCTAGTACATGTGTGTGTGTGCATTTCCAGTAAGTGAACATTTAGAAGTGAAATTTGTGGATCATAGGGAATACATGTATGTTGAGATTTAGTAGGCATTGTGCCATAAAGCTTTTCTTCTAACAGCGTCATTGAGATATAATTTACATACCATACACCGCACCATTTTAAAGTGTATAGTTCAGTGGTTTTTAGTTTATTCGCAGAACTGTGCAACCATCACAATGAATTTTAGAACATTTTTATCACCCCCTGAAAAAACCTTGTACCTATTAGTAGTCACTCCTTATTTCCCCTCAGTTTCTCCAGCCCTGGGCAGTCACCAGTCTACTTTCTGTGTACAAATTTGCCATTTGTGGACATTTCATATAAATGGAATCATACAATATGTGGTCTTTAGTGACTGGCTTGTACCACTTCTCTTGGTTTATCCACGTTGTAGCATGTGTTAGTATGTCATTTCCTTTTGTTCTTGAATATTCCACACAATGGAATCATTGTCTGGAATATCATTCCATTAATGAGTGGATGGGCATATGGGTTTTTTCCACTTCGTGGCTACTGGGAATAATGCTGCTATGAATATAAAAGCTTTCCTAAGTAATTATAACATACATCCATGTTTTAAAAGGTTTATCTTACCTCTCAGCTAGTTTGTTGAGGAAATGGACAAGATTTGTACCTCTTTGTTGCTGAGTCGAAGTTACCTTGTGTGTAGTATGTCCTCGGACTTCAGTTATGTGATTAAAGCATAACTACTTTTGTGTTCTAATTGAAATTAATCTCCCGTTTATTTTTTTTTATTTTTGAACTGAACTGGGGGCCCTCACCGCATTCGGGAAGCACGCCCCAGTTCAGCATGTGGGTCTGCCTGGGCCGGAGCCAGGATATGATCCTTGGTCCTTGGGGCTTCAAGGCGAGCGCTTAACCCGCTGAGCCATGTGGGCTTTCCCTTAATCTCCCGTTTAAGTTCTTCCTAACTAACAACAATTAGATAGGGATGACCACAGCTTCCTTTTCTGTCTTGGAAGTTCCCTATAGCGAGGGAGCTGAAGAGGTATGTGAAAGACATTTTTAATTCAAGGGGTGAGGTTTTCTTCTGGGAAGCTAAAGGTAGAGAACTAGGCCAAGGCTTTTGTGTTACTGGAGCTTTTGTACACCAACACCCGTGTGGGCTCTGTAAGTTTGGTTTGGGACAGAGGAGTTGTGGGTAATAGGATATTGATCTATCTCCTTTGACTCCACTATCAAGGGTGTAGTTGACATTATCGTGTAGTGATCATGTAAACATGGCAGGCTCCAGGTTTCATTTAAGAGATACCTTACTATGCAGAATGTCAGCTGATCTTGTGCTGAGGGTTGAATCACAGCTCCTATTCTGTAGCCTGGAAACTGAGATAAATGGATCAACTGATTTCATTTATTCGGGTGAGAAGCAGTGGGTGTTGGGAAGCTGCCAGTGGAGGTCTCTGAGATACCAATTTTGGATCAGTTGGACCAGAGCTTCCCAAACTTGGCTGATCATTAGAACACTTGAAATGTTATTAAAAAAATTCAGATTTCTGAGCTTTATACTCTGTATGTCTGCTGATTCAGAGCCTCTAACAGGAGGGCCTGGTTGCAGGGAGGTTGTAGGCGCATGGTGATGATGTTTGTTTTTGCTGCCATATAAGTCCAAGAGGAGTCTTGTATCTGAGTGACCAAGGAGTAGGCCTTGCAAGAATCAACTCAACCCAGTTTCGTGTCTAAAAAAGGAAAGTAGATTGAGTATTAACTTGTACCTCTGAGCCTTACTGCTCCTTTTGTTTGGGTCGTGAGAGTTAAACTTTTAGAGGATGTGACTAGAGTTTGAAGCATTTCCTTTTGCTGAGGAATAACTTTATATAGACTCATCAGATGCCAAGGAAGAGGGGAATTAGAGGGAAATTTGCTGAACTCTGCCAGGCCCAGCTAGGTGGACTGCACATTAGATGGAATTGCTTGTTTTGGGGCCTCAGCATAGCTTCTAAGTTCCTCTGAGCCATCTCAAGAGAGTGGTCTTAAAAATAATCATCTGAGTTCCAAATTTAGCACGCAAAAGATCTTAATTTAAATTTTGTCTGTAGTTTTCCGGTGATACCTTTGCATCTGGCTTTGGTATCAGGGTATAATGACCTCATAGAAGGAATTGAGAAATGTTCCTTCCTCTTCTGTGTTTTAGAAGAGTTTGTGAAGAGTTGGTGTTGGTCAGTGAAGCCATATGGCCCTGCAATCTTGGTTTTGTTTTTTTGTAGGATAGATTTTGGTTACAGATTTCATCTCTATATTTGTTGTAGGTCTGTTCAGATTTTCTTCATATATCCTTTGTGCCTCTTCCTCCTTTTCCTTGTCTTCTGGGAATTCCATTATGCATATGTGGATTGATATTATTGGTGCTGCCCATGAGTCTCTGAGGCTTTGTTTATTTTTCTTCCTTCTTTTACCTTGCTGTTTCTCAAAGTGGATAATTGCAGTTGACTGATTCTTCTGTTTACTCA
>PVKE010030676.1:0-19482 GCA_004027555.1 Craseonycteris thonglongyai
GTATGTATAAATCTCATCAGTTCTTCACATGTTTATTGATCCCTCACGAGGCCACCCATTCCACTGTGGAACAGTAATATGTGACAATGTATTTCCTTAAATGAAATCCTCGGTTTCTGTGTCTACCTTCTGTTCATAGGCCTATATCTGACTACTGAGAGCTCCCAAAACAATCCCTGTGAATTTGCATATTTGAATACAGGTGCTATGCTCTCCTTGAATCGTCTCTTCATCAGCCTACCGTGTAAGAAACAGCTGAGGACATAGGGAATGTCTGGCCTGGAGTAGTATGTGACCATCCAATGTCTCCTGACCATTTTTCTCCTGCCAAAATGTGGCAACAAGCACCAGGAATGATCTGACCAATGCGGAGTAGAGAAAAATGATCACATCCATTATTTAGAACATTTATTTTTTCTATTAATGCCACGTAAATTCCTCTTGATTTACTGGGCCCCCTCACTGTGCAGATAATATGTAATGCAGCCTTCAGTGGCCTGGGTGGAAGACACTTCTGGGTCAGCATTCATTCACATCTCGTCCTGACCCGAGATTATGCAGTGGATTTGATTTTATGTACTAACATTTTAGGGAACAAGAATGGCAATTTTCAGTTAGCCTTGTTTTAAAATGGATGTGGTAACTGAGCTTTTTAGGTGCTATTATGATTACAGAAAATGTATTATGCAATGCTCCTGTGAATTCACAGTAAGCCAGGATTCCCTATTACATTCCACTGAACGAGAACTTGCTTTTGGTAGAAAAGTTTCTATTTACGTGTATTAGCATTTGGCAAAAGTCTGTGTTTAATTCAATTGTATTCTATTTGGAAAAGAAGAAACAATTACATGTGATACTAAATGCCTTTCAGAGAATTGAGTATTTCTTCAGAGAATTGAATGTTTCTGTGTTGTAGGGGAAGTTGAAGAAAAAGGCTGTAGAAAAAACAGAGTGTTTGGAATCAGATAAATTTGGAATTGGATCTCTTTTCTGCCACTAGGCAGTTTATGACAATGCAGAAGTGACACTGAAAATCAGTTGCCTAATGTATAAAGGGGGGATAAAGTTACAACTCTCACAAAATTGAATTGTGTACATGTCTAAAATCTCATTGGATATACAGGGTCCAGCAGAAGTAACACCCTTTTTTAAGTGGTGTAGTATAAACACACATTGTCTTAGTAACCTTAGTAACCTTTATGTTCCAGGTTCCCTGAAGTAATGGCCTATCCACTGACAAGGGAACATGAGTGAGAGCAGTTACAGAATTACATGCTTATGATTTTGTAATAAAAGATTTGGTACAGATTACCAGCTCATAAAAAAAAGTAGCATTACTTCTGCCAGACTAGATTTCTACAATCAAAACTCCAGGCACATAGAAGCACATATCCCACTGGATACAACTTCTGTCCATCTGGTACCCCCTCATTGACCTTTGAGTTTAATAAATCCTGCTACCGAAACATGTATGTAATGTATAACACTAATTGTGATCTCCAAAGTATAAAAAAGCAGATAAAGGAAGATGATAAATCCCTCTGAACCTTGAGATTTAGGGGCTTACTGGTTCTGTATCAGCTTGGAGTGAGTGAGTGAGTGAGTGTGCGTGCGTGCGTGTGTGTGTGTGTGTGTGTGTGCATGTGTGTGTGTCCTGTATGTAACAGTCAAACCTATGTAGATAGCTAAAGGACCGCCTTTGTGAATAGCTGCGGGTGTGTGGTGGGGAAGGGGTACTTGTAGGTAGGGTAGAGTAATGGGTAGGACTATTCCTTACAAAGATCCTCTGAAGCAGCCCACTTCGTAAGCGGTGGCGAGAGCTTAGCGCCTCCTAGTGTTCCTTAATCGCATTCCATGGTGATGTGAGTTTTTTGTGGTGGTTTTTTTGCTGATGTTTGGCACATCCCTAGGCAGATGCTGCCATCTCCTGGTTTCAATGACACTTAGCAAATTTCAGCATGTTCAGTGCTCTAGGCTGGAAGACTGTCACCTGAATCCTGAGAGCTGGCTTTTGGAAGGCACAAACACACAAAGGAAAAACAAGCTAGCTGTCTGCAGAGCCCATGACACCTTAAGACACGCTCTGGGCCCATTATCTCCTACACAAATTTCTGACATTGACATTGCACTATTCCAACTGGCCTGTCCTCATAGTTTTCTTTCTGGTCTTTGAAGGCCCCATAGGAGAGGCAGGATTCCGAAGCATCCACATTACATAAAGATTCTGTTTGTGGTGGTGGTGGTGGTTGGAATGAAACAATTTTACCAGAAAATAGTATTTTTAAGTTCTTCATACCGTGAAACAAGTGATCCAAAGTCCTGGTAAATAGTCTATAACAGATATTTTTCACATATCAACTTCCTTTCTAGCCCCCACCCCAACACACTACCCCAGCAACCCGGCCTTTAATGGTAACATCCCAACCACTTCCCACATCTGTGACTCTCATCAGCTTGACCTAACCTATTTGAATACCTCTGCTGATGGAGCACTCACTACCCAATGTGACCGCTGATTCTACTGTTGGACAATGGTATTTGTTAGCAAGTCCTTATTATGTATTCAGATGTACACAAGGGATTTTAGTATCCAGTTCTGTTCATCAGAATAAATATTCTTAGGTTCTTGGGCCCTAGTTTTCATGACATAGATTTAAAAATCTTTATCATAGTTAACCTACTTATTCAGATGTGCTTTGTTTTATAATATTCATCCCAGACTGAGTTTGTCAGAATTTTATAAACTGCCCTGAGCAGTACGAAACCAACAGACCCATAGTCTCCTTGTCCTGATCATTAGAGTTGTGTCAGTGTGTTTAAAGATGTAGGAATATGGATTTAAAGGAGGGTTAGTGAATATTCTTGTACAATGTCGTCCAGGGCTCTTTCACAGGAACATCTGCTGAATTTTCTATATACTGACCCTGGCCTTTTGGAATCTTATAAATTATTCACATTTAGACCAGCCTCTGCTTCAGACTTCCTGAACACTTGTCCCCCTAGCTCTCTGATTGTGACAGTTAAGGCTGTGGTTTCTGTTTACCCTCCTTGAGGTATGGGAAATACTTGAACACATGCTCTCACTGGTCATAACAGTGACTCATTTTGTTTTAAATGTTTTCTCTAAGCAAACTCATTTTTATTACTCAAATTTATTTAAATGAACCTTTTTGTTACTCTCATACATAGAGATCTAGCACCACCTGTCTTTAGAAAGAAAATGAAAAAGTAAATTAGGAAAAACTAAACAAATACATTAGGATTTTAAAACCTGATAGTAGTTGCTTGTCAAAAGGCTTTATTGAAAGAGGGTGGAGGGCATTAGAAGGTTTAGGAATTATTTTAGGCATTTTAAACCAAAATAAGAGTCCCCCTCCCCTGCCTGGGGTGGGGGAGGGGTACTGGGGAGTTATTGCTTAATGAAATCGTTCGGGGTGATGAAAATGTTCTGGAAATGGACAGTGGTGATAGTTGCACAATACTGTGAATGGACTTAATACCACTGAATTGTACACTTAAAAATGGTTAACTTGGCAAACTTTATGTTACGTATAATATACTGTAATAAAGAATGCTTTTTAAAAAGTTCGGTGTTTTTTTTTTAACATATTTAACCTTAACCATTTTGCAAACTTTGAAAGGGGCATAACATCTGCACCAGGTGATTGAATGGCAAGAAATGAGTCATCCGGACCACGTGGATCATGAGTGACATGAGTCCCTTACTTTAGAGAAACTCTGACCTCAGCCACCAACAAAGAGAATTAATTACATTCTGACAGATATATTTAGCATTCTAAGCTGGGATTAGGGGTGGACATCGAGATATGCTTATTGTTCCCATTAATGCATAGACTGTATACTATAAAATAGTAGTCCCTTTAATGAGAGGAAACTTGACATAATCTTATGTCATCCTTATAATAACATTAATTAAATCATTGTCTCAATTTCTATTTATAGGTAAGATAACTATAGATTAGCAAGGAAAATAATTTGTCCTCAGTCAAATACTTAGTTATGTGGATCCCAGATTTGCACCTGACATTTTCTGCTTCAAATGTTATGTTTGGGGTTTTTGTTGTTTGTTTTTTGTTTTTTATCCCACCACAAAAACAGACATGAAAATATGAAAGAATTCAGAAGCTCTTCTTTGTAGCAATTCAGTAGTTCTCAAATTTGTTGGGTAAGCGGTTTGTGAATGCTGATAGACAGCTCCCTATTCTTTCTATGTACCTAAGAGGGAAAACAGGCCAAGAAAGATGAAGTGACTTACTCGTGTACAAGGCTGTAAGAGCAAATACACACTTCAAAAAAGAGACTTACTAATTCTCCCTGTTGAAAATAAGGGAAGAGGGTTCACTTCCTTTTTCTTAAAGCACCTACTTTAGAAAACTTGTCAGTTCTTTCCGTTTCTTTGAAATGTGCATAAGTCTTTCTAAAAGCTGTGGATGAAAAAGGGGCTCTATGGAAAGTAACCTCACAGGGTGATCTGCTCACACACTCTTAACTGGGCGGGTCATGGTGGGTAGTCACGCCCCAGGCCTATGGCTTCTTTAGTGAAAGGCATTAAGCCAGCCTCTCCATTGTTCTGGGGCATCTAGGTTAACAAATCTTTGAAACACCAGAAGTCAGACCCCTGGAGGGAGTCAGCACTCAAAAGAGCACATAATCTTAACTCCTGTAATCTGATCCCCACCTTGCTTCCTTCCACCTTCTCCAGCAATTCCTCCTGAGTTTCGAATGTATAAAAGGAACTGCAAAACTGTTCTTCTCCAGAGCATTTGAGATCTTGCTTCCTGGAATTGGCATCAGTTTTGGCTCCAATAAAACTGTAAAAATTCTCCAAAGGTTTGGGTGTCCATACATTCACAAAGCTAAATCGACCTCTTATCACCTTTATGACCAGGAATGTCTGCCTGCAGGACCCAGGACCCATCTCTGAAATGTAATTACCAAGGAAGGGAGGGCCTTTATCACCCAGTTTCTGCAGGAGGACAGCAGCCTGACTTGGCAGGTGCTTTGCTCCACAGCTACCTCCTGTCATTTAGTTTTCCTTTGGATAAAGCCAACTAGCTAACCCAGATGGCACCCCAATTACCAAATGCATTCAGGATGCCTTATGTGTGACAAATGGTGCTGCCAAGTCCGCTATGTGAGAACTAGTTATTATTTATTAGTGAACTGTATCTACTTGGCTATACAGAAGGGTGAGATTCCTTTCTGTTCTTTAGCAGGTTGCCCAAGACGTACATCACAGCCTAGTTTAATGCATATTCAATAATAAAACTGGTTTGCTTGTTTGTTTGTTTCTCTTCTACTCTTTGTGGAGAGGTTTTCTGACTTGAGAGATTTTGTTTTAATTCTATATCCCCCAAAAGTTCACACAGTGAACCAGGGCTAAATCAAAAAAGGAACCATCTGATTCCTGGCCTGGTACTCTTTCCACTGGCCCCACTGCCTCTTAGGAGTAAAGGGGAGCAGAATATGCCACCCAAGATATGCCTCTTTGGCCTGTTGATAATTTAGAGATGGTTATTTTTTTAATTTCTTTCCTCTTTAGCTAGAGACGTTATTTAAGGTGGAGGCTTGAGCCATTTTGGGGAGTGACTCAGTTTCCCTGGGTGTCTCCCATATATACGGGAAGATACATATTATTAAACTTTTCTTTTTCTCCTGTCAATCTATCTTTTATTAAGGGAGTAGGGGAGAGGGTCTCAACCAAAAACTTAGAAGGGTACAAGGAAAATTTTTCTTCCTCACACACAGGAACCACTTTATGTTTGCCTTTTTTTTAACTGTTGAAGGGGTTTAGAACAGAGCTCCCAAAGTGTGCCACTTTGATATATAAATTGTTTTGAGGTGCTGGCAATCAAGACCCTGCAGGTTCATGAGAAACTTTTACTTCTCCCTTAAAGCATTTAAACTAGGAGCCTTACCCATAGTAAGAGTTATCACCAGAAATAACTTTTTATGACTTATCTATAGGGCAGGGCAAACTTCAAATTACTGAACATCTGTTCTTCTTATCAACCTGCAAATAACTTCCCCGCAGCCCTCCTCAAAGCCCCAAGGTGCCTTACCTCATCCTTAGCTCAGAAGTCATATATACCTTATTTTCCCTCTGTCTCTGAACCGCTCATGTATGTGGGGTTTCCATATTACATCTATAATTAAACCTAGCTATTTTCTCTTGTTAATGTGTCTCATGTAGATTTAGTTATCAGACCAGCCAAAAGCATGTTGAAGGGCAGAGGAAAATTTATTCCTCCTCCCTCTACTGAACCTATGAGAGTCTTGAGAACAGAAGCCGTGACTATACATTTCCTGTTAATTTCCCAACGAGTAACAAAATGCCAGGGTCATGGCAAATACTCAATAAATTCAAGTTGAATCCCCGAACTTGGAAGAATTAAGTGAAATGGGTTGTGATTTTTATTCACTATAAGATCATTAAAAACAAGATAATAGGCCCCAAATGGAGTCACATACTCATATGCTAAGCCCCACGTCAGCACCAGCCCAAGACTTAATTTCAGTTTTCCTGCAAATGGAATCTTTTTTTTTTTTTTTTTCCTACTTTAGTTGCAGGTGTACAAAACAACAGAGTGATTAGACATATGGAAATGGAATCTTCAACCAATCAGTCAGGAGTCACCTACTCAGCACTAGCTAAGTCATCTGCCTGACAGCCCCCTGCCGTCCCCTAATGGTAAGTGACCTGCCAGCTTCTTGTCCAGCATGGCTTCCTTGTTTCCACTCCTTTCTGCCTAAAGACAGTCTTTCACTTATTACAGGCATGAAAAAGAAAACCAGCAGTTTCTAAGCCTGGATTCTAAAAATAATCTTATCCAACAGTGAAGACATATACTGTACTTTCAGACACACCTGCTTTTTGACAATATTATTTTACATCTAATCAAATTATTAATCATTTTAGTATTAACGTGATACTTAAATCTTGAATGATGTTGGACTGCACTCAGGTTGGACTTACAAAATAGCTCCTCAGAGTTTGAAATTAGGAGAGAAAGGAAAACTAAAAATGATTAATCTCTACATGGCATTTTAAATTCTCAAAACATTTTCTCAAGTATTTCATGCATCAAGGAAACCTAATTTAAAGACAGTGGTGCCCAACAAGGTAGATTTCCTAGAAGTCAAGTTGGAACTCAAATGCCAGATTGAGAACTCAGTACTGGTCACTTTCCAGTGCAAAATCCTGGTTTTCATGGCATGGACACTGTGATATTTGTCACCAAAAATAGATTTTTCCCTCTTATAATTTCCCAAAGACAAAACATAAGATTTAATTATATTAAACTTCATGAGCAGGTTAAGCAATGTGTTATATACTCTCTCCAGATTGTGTTTTTAAATCTGATTTCCAAATGCTTATGTGGGAAATTGAGGGATTTGAAGAGCTCAGAGGAAAATGGGATTATTAGTAATTTAGGTGTAGCAAACCTTAATATTCCCTCATAAACTCTCAGGGCAGGGGGTTGAGTTAGTAAAACAACTGTTCTATTCATACTATCATTTGGTCAGTTTGCTTATACATTTATTTTCTGTTCCTATTATCTGCTGAACATGTGGTTACTAAAAAGAATATTGTGATCACATTGTTACACGTGGAAGTTCTTTGTATACAAAACCTGCCTGGAAAAAAAAAAAATGATACAACATGACCAGATAGAAGTTCTACCTTGAAAATGTCAATCTAATGATGCTGAGGTCCCAAAGAATTATATTTTACCTCACATAGGTATGGTTTTCCTGAGGTTATTTGTGCTGGTTTTTGGTGGGAAGGAGCCAAATATGATGTATATTTATATCATCTGTATTTGAAAGATAGTATAGTAGTAAACATATATATATATACATATTTTAAAAGGTTTGGTGACATTTGTAATCAAGTAGAATTTAGAATATAGAGTGCTGTCTTTTAATGATATTTTCAGTGAACAAATAGCTGCCAAATAAGAAAATAGATTCTCTCTCTCCACACACACAAATATATTAGTGTGTAGCTGAAATTTTTTGAAAATTTACTTATCATTTTACAGTTAGGGGATAGTACTTCATTAGCTACCTTTCATTGAAGAACGCTACATTATATTTTTAAGAAATATTATATCTCGATAAAGGAAAACAAAGGTAATAATAGTCTTCTTCTTGACATATACAGCTCTGCTATTCAAAGGGAACTGAGAGATGATATTCACACATTTAGTCTATGTAGAGTGTTTTAAAATATTTTAAAATTCATGGGAATAATGAACAGAACTACATCTTTGACAATGAAAATGCATTGAGAGGTTTCAGAGCCTTTGCCAACTGCCACTCAAGCTTGCTGTTGATGAACTCTTTGTTCTTTAAAACTGAGAACAGAGCAATTAACTACAATTTCACACCTTCAAGAAGACTAAGAACACAGCCTGCCATCTACTGTAAGTTCCAAAGTGTACTCTTTCACTTAAATTTATAGTTCCATTGTGTGGAACTCCCTTGTATTGAAAAGAAAATTTGAAAGTGAATCTTTTATTTTGTTCACTAAAAATGGACACCACACAGCAAATTTGTTCTTAAGAAAATAAGCTTAATGGACCCCACTGTGAAAATGTGAGGCCAGTATTTAAGAACACGATCCACACAGGCAGGCCATATCAAGTGAACAATACACTCTTTGGCATCAGGCAATCATCAACTTGTTCTTTGAGCCTGTTTGTGTTTTGTTTGTCCATTTATTTTGTTCTTTGGATTCCACATCTTAGTGAAATCATATGGTATTTGTCTTTCTCTGTCTGACTTACTTCACTTAGCATATACCCTCAGGTCCATCCGTGTTGCTGCAAATGTATTCTCATGAGAAAGTAAGCGAGAGAGAAAAGAAAATGTCATTAAGAAAGCCATGAGGAAGAGAAAATACATTTATAGTACTCTATGTATTTATTGGAAAAAATTTACACATAAATGGGTCCACACAGTTGAAACCTATGTTATTCAAGAGTCAACTGTAATTGGTTTTTTTTTACCATAATAATTTTTAATATTTCATTGTAATTGTTTTTCTAAGTGAACTAGTGTTCCTTTGCAAAATGTATAGCATTTTGCTGATAATCCAGATTCTAGGTATTAACATCCACCTGCTCCCTAAGGATCTCGCAGACAACATATTCATAAGGAACTTATTGTACTTGTCCTACCCCATCTCTACCTCTACTCTCAACCCAGTAAGCGATCTGTGTGTGCATGTTTGTCTGAAATGGTTCTTGACAGTAGTACCTTCATTCAGACCATAAGTGCAGATATTTCTGATCATTTCTATATAGAGAGATATTTCTATATCTTTCCTTAAGATTCATACTACGTAGAAAGAAACTGCTGCCTATAATTCTAAGTTGGGAACTTATCAGGGACTCTAACTACACTGTTTTGTTTAAAAGACTTTGAACAAATTAATTTCTCTACATCTCACTTTCACCATGTGTCAAATGAGGGAATGCAACAAATATTTTCCATTGTTATTGTAGAGATAAAAGGACTGTTAGGTACAGATTCTGACATGAGGTTCAGAATACCGTACATAAGATAAATGTTAATGATCGTTGCTCTTACTATTATACCGCTAGAATGTCAGTAATACATTTACTTATGTTGTTTTAAATTTTAATTTGACATTCTTTACCTTTCCTCTAGAAACCAAAAATTTTTACTTTGATTTGTATTATTTGTATGGAACATTTTAAATATTTTGTTATATCCTACCTTAATTAAAGCCATTAAAAGCACATATAGGGAATGCCAGGATGGCTCAGCGGGTTGAGTGCCCGTCTTGTGGCCCCAGGGTCTGAGGATCATATCCTGGCCTTGGCCCGTGAAGCCCATATGAACTGGGGTGTGCCCCCAGCTCAGTTCTCGTCGGGGCCAAGCTTCCCTTATGGGATGCTCCCAGTTTGGCTCCTGCCCCAGGAGTACTTCCCATGTAGGAGGCCCCCAGCTTGCAGGGGTGTGCCTTCCATGTGGGAAGCCCCCGGCCCAGTTCCTGTCCTGTGCAGGCCAACACCCACCAATGGAGTGAAACTATATCGAAAACTAATTATGTAAAACTATGGGGACTACTCTGGGCCCTCCCCCTTCTTTCTCTGTCTCTCTCTCTGTCTCTCTATCAAAAACAATAAAAATAAATCTTAAAAAAAATCACAAGAAAGTTTAAAGGTCATAAATTTTGCATTTTATTTCAATTGGCTGTATTTATAATAACAATTCTTTCAAATATATGTTCTCCAACAGTTGGCAAATAGACATATGCAAAGACGCTCAGCATCATTCATCTTCAGGGAAATGCAAATTAAAACCACAATAAAATATAATCTTATACCTGTCAGAATGCTATTATTCATAAATCAACAAACAAATGTTGGTGAGGATGTGAAGAAAAAGGAGCCTTTGTGTACTGATGGTGGGATGGCAAATTGGTGCAGACACCATGAAAAAGAGTATGAAGTGTCATTAAAAAAAAATTAGAAATAAAGCTACCTGAAAACACAGCAATTCCACTTCTGGGTATTTATCTGAAGAAAACCAAACCCTAATTTGAGTAGACATATGTAACCCTATGTTTACCGTAGCATTAGTTACAATAGCCAAATGGAAGCAACCTGACTATCTGTCAATGGACAAATGGACGAAGGGGTACATCTATACAATGGGACACTATTCAGCCATACCAAAGAATGAAGTCTTGCCATTTGCGAGAGCATGGATGAACCTAGAGGATATTATGCTAAATGAAATCAGTCAGACAGAGAAATAAAAATACCGTATGATTTCACTCATATGTTGAATCTAGAAAACTGAAAGAATGAACAAACAAAACAGGAACAGACCCATAGATACAGAGAACAAACTGATGGTTGCCAGATGAGAGAGGTTTGGGGTGGGTGAAAAAGACAAAAGGATTAAGAAGTACAAATTAGTAGTTACAAAATAGTCATGGGGATGTAAAGTACAGCACAAAGAATAGTCAATAATGTTGTCATAACTGTGTATGATGTCAAGTGTACCAGACTTATTGGGGTGATCACTTTGAAAGTTATATAACTGTCTAATCACTATGTTGTATATCTAAAACTAATATAATATTGTACATCAACTGTAACTAAAAGATAAAAAAATTAAAAACAAATATATGTATAGCAGCACATCCCTGTATTTACAATACTGTCACCACAAATAAAAAGATTAGCAATATTTTCCTAATATTGTCTAATACCAGTTCATATGAACAATTTCCAGTTGACCCAATGTATCTTTTAAAATTGGTTGTGAATTGTGTTTAGTTATGAGGGAAAAATCCATCAAATATTAAAACAAAATTATTAATATGGCAGTTGGGAATTGCAGCTATTTTGTTTTTTAATTTGATCAGACGCTCCCCATCTGTTTGGAACAGTGAATGAAAGTTCACTTTAGAATAAATACTTTTGCAATCCTTTGTTAGAAACAAGAAACTCTAAATGTGAGTGTGCATCGCAGAAGAGTTTGTCAGAGCACAGTCTGCTGCCCCCCACCCCCACCCTACCCCTCCAGTGCCTGGGGTTCTGGGGGTGGAAGTGGGAACTGGGAAGCTGCATTTATAACAGGGCCCCAGGTACTTCTGAGCTACCACTCAGGGGACCACACTTGTAGAACTACTGCCTTCAATCATATTTCTACAGCTTACATGCGTAGTTTTAGCTACCTTAACTTATGCATCTGATCACCTCACCTGGTCATATAAGGTGTTTAAATTTCTTACTTAATTAATCATTTTTTAAATATTTACTTTATTGTTTTTTGACAGAGACAGAGAGAAGGGGGAGGGACCACAGCAGTCTCCATAGTTGCATGTCATCAGTTTTCAACATGGTTTCACTCCACACAGGTAGGCAGGGGCTGAGCAGGGCGGGAATTGTGCTGGGGGCCTCCCATGTGGAAGGCACACCACCTCGAGCCAGGGGTCAAACCGGGGGACAGTAACCGAACTGGGGACCTCCTGCACAGGAAGCACACCCCAGTTCAGCATATGGGTCCACACAGGCCGGGGCCAGGATTCGATCCTCAGTCCCAGGGCTGCAAAGTGAGCACTTAACCCACTGAGCCATCCCAGTTTCCCCAATTACCAATTTTTGAGAACCTACTGTATGCAAGCTGAACACTATGTTAACACTAGAAGCAATAGTTGTGGGTAGTGAGCACAAAAAGCCCCCACAAAGCAGTCATTTCTCTATGGGTGAATGAAATTCTGTGGGGAGAAAGCCAAAGCATACTCACTGAATCAGACGGGGTAAGGATGCTTCTGCCTGTTCACACATACACCATCTGTTGAGTTAACTGATCTTCAGGGAGCCATCTGGACTTTCTGGTATCTCAGTGTTTGGTGTAGTGATAAGAACCACAGCTATTCAGTTGTGAAACTGAATTTCGAAAAGGCCATAGTGGGGGAAGCCGGGATGGCTCAGTGGGTTAAGAGCTTACTTTGGAGCCCCAGGTACCAAGGATCAAATCCCGGCCCCGGCCCGTGAGGACCTATATGCTGAACTGGGGTGTGCTTCCCATGCAGTAGTCCCCCGGTTCAGTTCTGGCCCCCCAGTTCGACCCCTGGCTTGGGGGGCATGCATCCCATGTGGGAGGCTGCATGCCTCCCCCACCCCCACCCCCAGTTCCTGTTCTGCATGGCCCCTGCCTACCTGTGTGGAACAAAACCATGTTGAAAACTGATGACATACAACTATGGAGACTGCTCTGGGCACTGCCCCTTCTTTCTGTCTCTACTCTCCCTGTCAAAAACAATAAAATAAATCTTTAAAAAGAAAAAAGGAAAAGAAAAGGACATACTGAGTATTAGGCATCCGTGGGGTCAGGGCACTTAACTGCCTTGCTCTGAAGAGGACCTTGGGGAGAATTTATTTGACTTGGGCTGTTTTTCCCTTCAAGTAGATGCAAGGAAGCCTATCTCAGATGATAAATAGATAGGTAGATAAAAAGATAGAATAGAAACTTGGCAACACACTAGCCAAGAGTGTGCAACCTTTTGGCTTGCCTGGGCCACACTGGAAGAAGAATTGTTTGGGGCCACACATAAAATACACTAACACTAAAGATAGCTGATGAGCTAAGGGAAAAAAATTTACTAATGTTTTAAAAAAATTTACAAATTTGTGTTGGGCCACATTCAAAGCCATCCTAGGATGCACGGGCCACAGGTTGGACAAGCTTGGTCTAGGCTATGAGGACTCAGATGGCAGAGCCGGGGGAGATGGCTCATGGCTGCTCAGATAAACACCCCTGTGTGCTTACCCACCCCATTTGCTTAGGGTGACCAGACGTCCTGCTTTTGGCGGGACAGTCCCAATTTTTAATAATTTGTCCTGTGTCCCACGGCGTTTTAAAAAAGTCCCGATTTTTGGAAAGAATGCACAACAAGCTAGGGAACGGCGGGAGATAGACCAAATTTTTAATCAAGAACCCCCTCCCCCCACCGGTCAATGGTGTCCCGCTTTACCAATGTTAAAATCTGGTCACCTTACATTTGCTCCTCTCATAACTATACGCTGCTTAATCATTGCCATAGCCGAGCAGGCTTCCTGACACATGCCTGACAGTACCACTAGCTCTGCAGATGACCCTGCTCCAGCCAGCACACATCAGCCCAGGGCCAGGCATCTTCGCACACTGTAAAAGGCAGCATGGTAACAAATTATCTTTATACACACACATATGCACACACACACACACACGGAGTCAGTAGACCAGGAAAGATAGGAAATAGAGACAAAAATTATATTTTATAACTGCTTTTGACTTGATTATTATTGATACATCATTTCAAAATTATTTGTTTATTTGTTCATGTACCTTGTGTTCAAATCAAAGCATTTATTTTTGAAGCAGGAAATACTCTTAAACTCCACACACAAAGCACATACACACTCTATCGCACGAGTACTTCAGAGGTGTGTGGTGAGTGGATACCCGGCATGGCACACACGATTAGAGTGAGGGGCCGAGCAGGACTGCAGGTGTCAAACAGGAGGAGAGAAGGTGAGGTGAGCTGGACCAGGGGCTGTCTAGGAACCTGCATGAGAAAGGCTGGGAGTGGGGCCAGGGAACCAGGAGGCTTGCACAGGCAGACAGATGGCCAGGATCAGTTAATAGGGGTCAAGGAGAATGTCAGCCCTGGGGCAAGTTCACCTGAAATGCAGCTATCGGCTCACTGAAATGCCATGGTAAGTCATGAGTCATGGCTCAAGTAGAGGACAAACAGCCAGAGACACGCTAGCAGAAGTCCCACACCTCTTTGGACGTAAACTAAGCTTACATGGGTGGGGGCAAGTGGGGCAAAAGGCCCCGGACAGTGGGCCTCTGGTGAAATTGGCCTGTTCAACTGCCAATCCATGATGAACGCTCCGGCTCTACCTCAGTTTTCTGTGAAGAAAACAGACAGGGGAACGTTGGAAATCATTTAAAAGGGAACTATATTAGCGAAGTGTCTGAAGTTGCACTTGAGGTCAGTGGTCAGTAATTAAGGTGGGACCCATCAGGAGGGCCCAGATCTTCCCCTTGGCCATAATGAGCTGTGCAGTCACAGAGAGAGTAGGTGGGACATTTTATTATAACCAAGGAGAGGTACTGCCCAGTGACTCCACTGGAATTAGAAAAGGGCAAAGGAGCCAAGAGTGTGCATGATTTTAACAGTGGATGATGGAAACTAAACCACATAAGGACAGAAATGAGAACAGGAGGAGGGTGTGGGCAGGAAAACGATGCTGAGCTCTCTGGACAGGAGAGGCCTATGTAAGGGGAGCTGTGATAAAGTGAAGGTACCAGAAGGAGGAAGCTGGTAATAACTAGGAGAGGTGGTCAGAGAGATTTGAGAGACAGCATAGTCCTCAGTAATAAAGCCTATGGTCTTATTCTGAGATAGGATGGTTGAGATAAGATGAAAACAAGGTATTTGAAGGTGGAGAGATAAAATATTGGCTGGAACATTTACAAAGATGGTAAACTCACCATGAAAAAAAATGTCTCGCTTAGCGAGGAGGAGAAATCATTAAACCTAGTGCTACAGGCTTCAAAAAATTAGGGGAGTCAGAAGATTGTGGGAACAGGGTGCCATACATCATAAGGTGAGTATTTTAAAGGCTCTGTCAGGGTGGGGAGTTGAACAGTTCCATCAAAGGAAAAAATATAGTTTCACAAACTCAAAAGGAGACTCCTTTTCCAGGCCCTTAAGGGCCTTTGGGCGCATGTGTATCCTGTACTAGTAAATATGTTCAATAAAAGAAGTGGAAAATATCCCTTCTGAGATAATATATATATAGTCTCATTATCTATTCTCAACAACCTAGAAAACAAAATCAGGAGTTGAGATTTTGATAATAATTCCAAGTGCTGGTTTGCTGAATATAGGGTGGAACCAAAAAGTGGGACCAAACAGTGCTTTCTGCGACATAGTTTCTATGAACAGAAGGTATTCTGATTGCCCTGGTGGTTGTGCTCAGCTAGCTAGACAAGGTCACCACTCCATGGCCACAGCTGTCCCTACGTGCTCATTCTGTTCGCCTACAGCAGGGAAAGGTCTGACACTGAGGCACAAACTCACGTCCAGGCAGCAAATCTTACCCCCACCCACCCCCTGCGTACGAAGAACACGGAGCTATGAGTGCATACCACGTGGGCTCATTCTACATGTTAGTAGCAAAGCAATACGATTTAGCAAGTACCACACGGGTATGTGTGTATTTTATCAATCTCTTCCCCAGAAAGATTGCACAAATACTATACTCTTCCATAAGAAAACAGGTGCCTGACAATGAAAAAAAACCCAAACACTTCGACATTTAAATCGAGCGGCTGCCTACATGATTCCTTGATCCTCAACAACCCCACTTGAGTCCCGAATAGCCCCTCTTCTCCCATCCCTCTCTCATTGAGATAAGCAGGATCTTAAGGACGGTGAGAAGGTGGGTCCTGTGCTTGGGTGTGGAGAGATGCTACAGCAAGAAGTGTAAAGTGGGAAAGGCAGAATTTGTATAGTCCTGCACATTGTCTTAGCTTACTCAGGCTGCTATAACTCGGACCACGGACTGGGTGGCTTATAGACAACAGAAATGTATTTGTCACAGCTCAGCCTGGACGGGTTCTGAGGACAGCCTTCTTCCAGGTTGCAGACTGCTGACTTCTTTGCTCAAGTCCTCACATGGTGCAAGGGGGCTCGGGAGCTCTGTTTGCTTTCTTTAATGAAGGCCCTAATCCAATTCATGGAGGCTCTGCCCTCAGGTCTGATCACTTCCGTAAGGCCCCACCTCCTCCTACCATCCCTTGGGAGTTAACTTTCAACATATGGATTCTGGGGAGACACAAACATTCAAACCACAGCAGACATAGGGGCTGGGAATTATGCTAAGTTATAGTAAGTAATAATATCATCACTTAATTGACTTAAAGGAGACTGTTGACTAGAAATGAAAAATATGATCTGAGGATGATGGACCATGTCTATGTTTGATTTTTTTTTTTTTTAAGTTTAAATACAGAGTCAATTTTTCTGAGGAATTATTCTCACAGCCAGTTATAAGAATGGCATGACAAATTCATGAACCGATGTCTAGCACTCTGAGAACGGAAGCCTTGAGATTTTAGAGTTCATGGGTTCTCCTGAAGGCATCTCCTGGCTCAGCTAGGAGTTCATAATGAGGAATTTATACACACACACATATACCATACATGATTTATATATGTACATATACCTCCTAAGTACTTGCTTAGTATTTGGAAGTCAATAAACTAGGAATGTTTTTAAAGACATGTTGAGAGAAATATTAACTCAGTTTCCCGGAACTGGGGTTGCCAGTTCAATTTTGAATAACCAGAGATGGCTCTTGCTCTGCAAATTCATATACATATGGTGGATGCTAATATGCCAAAAGGAAATTGAGAGCCCATATTCTAAATGGTACCTATTATAAAATATTTACAGCAACTAACTGTTGTTCTTGGCACAAAATAAACAATAATCCAAAACTAAAGAATTTTTCAAGTGATAGATTACTATAGAAATCTTTCTAATTCTAACACTGCTAAAAGAAATACTACTTTTCATACTGTCTGTTAATCTCTAACATTGATGCTCTCCTGAGAATTAGCCTTTTCTTCTAATTAAATGATTAAATACGTCATTGCTTTCCTGAGTTACCAATATTTATAGCATCATTGAGAATTATTTGGCCCAGTCAACTTCCTTTCTAGATGATGGGGAATTTTTGTAACTGTCTTATTCATGGCAGATTATATATATCAAGAAGTAATTGCTTTGCTAAAATTCCACTGATGTAAAAATCTTCTTCCAGTTCTTTTTAATTGAAAAAAAAAAAAAAGGCTAATATTAGGGATGGTAAAAATATCACAAATTGGGTGCCACTGAAAGACTGATAGAATATATATTCTTTGACAAAAATATATGCAACGGAGTGCTGTGATTAAAAACAAAACTAAACAAAAAACCCAGTATATATAATGACTTGCAAAAAGGAAAACATACACCCACATTATTGTGTGACAGTTGCAAAGAAACACTAAAAACGGCTAACGGGTGGTTGAGATTGGAAATGGAAAACAGCATTTATCAAGAAAAATGTTGCTATGTCAATGGTTTCTTTTTCTTCTTTAGCAAAACAGTATCTTCAAATAAAATCTTCTATGACAATCAGTTGAAATGGGTAGAATGCCTGATTGTGGAGAGATGTAGTGGAGGTGGTGTGTGTTGGGTGGGGAGAATGGGGGGGGGGCTGGATTTCTAGGTATTGGACCTCCCCCTTATCCTTCCAGGGTTGTTCCCAAAACAATTCCAGTTTTAAATAGGTTTCTATGATAGGGATAATAGATGGACTATTCACCACAAACAACCCTGAGGAAAAAAAAAATTTTAAGGGGAAACATCTTCAAGGTCCTTCTATATCTATTTTCATATTCTTCTCCCTTATTCTTCCACAACTCTTATCTATAATGCTCATAGGCGGCCCATGCCCATCAATAGATCACCTATGGACCTGCTAGTTCCACAAGCCAGATATTATGAAGGAGATCTTTAGTAAGACCTTTTGATTCAGTTAAAGCTTACTGGACAACTACTTGCTACAAGGTAATATGTTCAACACCACGGAAGGGACCTAAGTGCACAGTAGCAAGTTCACAAACTTAATTTTCGAACCTAGTAAGAACCAAACACCATATAATTCATTCCATTTAACCTGAGGTCAGTCCTACTACTTTTTACTGCCCGCTATCACCTCCATAGGAGAGAAGGGTGTTCTCTAATAAGACCACCTATTATTTAATGAGAATCTACTATGAACTCTCATACACTGTTGGCCTTAGGGCAAATTGGTGCAATCACTTGGGACATTTTCAGGCAGTATGTACTACAGTGTGACATGGGAAGACTCTGACAAATGCAGCGTCAACACAATAGAGCAGGGATTCCCAACCCCGTGCCCGCGGGCACCGCGATTTGTGAGCGCCCGCCATTATTTGACTGCATCAGAAGTTTTTCATAAACACTAAGTAAAACTATCATTTATTTTTATACATTTGTTAGAATTTTAAAATATTGTTGGAGTATCTACACAGGTTGATTATATCCGTTGGTATGTTTGCGATATCGTATGTATAAGTTTTTCACTGGCTTTCGCCTTTGTCCATGTCGCGTCCTGTTTAGCCGCTGCGCTCTGTAAACTCTCCTCCACCCACCGGGAGCCGCCAAGTTGCCGTTTTGATTGCGGTTGCTGGACTGATCGGGTTGTGACGGTTAGCTAGGATCACAGTGTTTTGATATATTCGATTTTAAATGAACTAAAAGCGAGGTAGGTAATCTATTATGGTGGCAATTTGATATGATATTGTAGTTCTATAACTATTTTTATTTTTATTTTTTTAGTCCTAAAATGAGTGGACCAAATAAGAGAAAACAAATAATTTTAACACAGACTGGGAAGAATCATATTGTTTCATTAGTTTAAAAAGTAAATGCGTTTGCCTGTTGTGTGGCAGTAGTATTGCAGTGCCGAAAAAACATAATGTTGACCATCACTTTCAGACAAGTCATACCACTTTTGATACGAATTATCCACTTAAATCTGAAGGAAGAAAGAAAAATATAAATCAACTAAAATTAAGTTTAACTACTCAACAGACTGTTTTCACTAGACATGTGGAAAAATCTAAAAAGGCAACTATTGCTCCTTTCAAAATTTCTCACATGCTCGCAAAGAAGAAAAAACCTTTCCAGGATGGTGAATTGTTAAAAGAAGCATTTCTGACTGCTGCCGATTGTTTGTTTGAGGAATATTCTAACAAGCGTGAGATTATGTCAGCGATACAAGACCTACAGTTGTCAAATAACACAGTCACAAGAAGAATACACGCAATTTCAAAAGACTT
>PVKE010030677.1:0-19472 GCA_004027555.1 Craseonycteris thonglongyai
GATGGAAGGGGAACTGATACTGAGTGATGGGCACATAATACGATGCATGAATGATGTGAGGTGGACTTGAACATCTGTAAACTGTCTAATTGTTACCAACCAATGTAACTTCATCAAATTTAACAATAAATTAAAAAAAAAAAAGAATGCAGGTCTCGGCTTTACTGGGGTGGTGGTTGGAGTCCAGATTGCTTGTGTCTGAAGGCCAGGAGAGGAGTACTTCTGAGCAAAGAAGCCAAAACATAAAATAAAATAAAAAGGCTTTTAGCAATCCCAGAATGACTTTTGAGGGCTTCACTTTTTGGTTCTGGCCTAATTTTGTTGACCTGGGTCATAGTTAAGTGCACAGGTTTGAGGCTACCTGGGTCCTAATCAAGACTCTGCCACTTCCTAGCTTAGACAACTTGTTTCTCTGAGCTTCTGTCTCCTAGTGTGTGGAAATTATGAGTAATAGTAATTTCAGCAAGTAAAACATTTAAGACAGTGTTTGGCTTTGCAAGGACTCAGAAAGGCCTCTCTTTAACAGAGACCTTAGGGAAACAGCACCCACCACACTGCCATGGGCAATAATGTTGAACTTGAAGTCAGTGATTAAAGCTGTACATGTGGAAACCTCTTCAGAGAAACAACGACCCACACATGGCACTCAGAGCTTCCAAATGCTCTGCAATGTGAACATAACAGCTTTGCATGAACTAAAAAGGGGGAGGGGGAGGAAAATGTG
Organism: Craseonycteris thonglongyai; assembly: GCA_004027555.1. Lineage (NCBI taxonomy): Eukaryota > Metazoa > Chordata > Mammalia > Chiroptera > Craseonycteridae > Craseonycteris > Craseonycteris thonglongyai. The sequence continues at coordinate 725 of PVKE010030677.1, forward strand.
TAATAAACATGTAGTTAAAATAAAAATACTATAAAAGAAGGAAAGCTATTGGACATCCTACTCCCAGATGCCTTTGTTTACTGAGTTCTTACAGGGATGGGCATCTAACATGCATTTTATTAAACCAGGAAAGCTAGAGCCTGGCTAATTGCATACCTGATAGCAGGATTCATTACAGAGACCCCTTAATCAGACGGTTAGGGTGAGTGATGCCCCTTGGAAGGTGACCTGACTAGTATCTGAAAACACTCAGATGTCCCAGCCAGGTTGATGGAGGGCAGGAAGTGTAACCTTTGACCAGGCAAGTGGTAACAATGTTGCCCTTTCTGCAGCCAACAACCAAAGGAATTAAAATTGAGTCAGTCACCAAGTAGATTGCATTCAGGATCGCCTATAAATCTCCTTGAAGCATTTACCAAAATGTTTACTTTTCTTAGTAATTTAAAACGAATGGGGAAAGGCTTTGTACCAAACACTGAAAAGAGAAACTTGGTTCGGTCTCCCTGGTTCCATTCCAGCAGTCTGGCTTTCCTTCCCCTCAGAGCTCACTTTACGCAGCACCTCTGCAACATGATAACGATGCTGCAAATTACGGTTAATTCTTTCACAAATCAGATATCCTTCTGTCCCTTCCAATGAGTAAGCTGAAATTATTCTTCAGTGATGTACATGTGTGCATGACACTGAATTTTTCACACACTAAAGCAGAGTGATGAAAATTCATTTCATGTCATTTACTTTAAATCTCTCCTTGTTTTCCACTTTAATGACATTCAGATTGTGCTTTGCAATGCCACCAAGAATCTGAGTGGGACACAAGAGACCCAATTCCATGGGTTTTCCTGTTTGTAGTTAAATGCTGTTTATTTGAGGTGAGGGGAGATCCTGAATGAAGATTTTTTTTTTTACAGTTAGGTTAAAACTAAGCAAATATGAGTCTAAAAGCAACTCACACCTGATTTTCAGCTTTGGCCTGTATCATAAGCTTTAGTCAGTGGAGTGTAAAGATTTAGGTGAGATTATAACTATGCTGTAGGACTTGCCTTTCTCAGATGTTTTAGCATTGACCAGGACTATTTAAGCCCTGATGCAAAGCAAATGCAGCTTTGATAATGCTTCCTACTTTGACACTACCTCATGTTACCCTTCTCAAGCAATGTATTGATTTTAAAATTGGTTTCCTGACTTCTAAGTAATAGTCAATTCTTTTTTTAAAAAATGAAATTCCTGTCTGCTAAATACACATTCCTTTCTTTTTTATTTTCTCCTTGTCTAGGTGAGAAACAGTTTGAATTTCTCAGAATTGTTCTTGTATTCTTAAAAGAATTGAGGAAAACAAATGGAGTTCTGATTCAGTTCCAGAAATTCTCTCAAGTGCTCCATGAAGATTCTCTCAGCATGCCTAACTGTTATCACGCTATCCATGAACTTAAAGTCCAAAACTGCACGTAGCAGTTTTGGTCTATTTGGTCTATTTGTAAGAGATGAGTTTGTCTTCATCTAGCAAAAAATTCCATTGGGGTTTTATACTTGTTTTATTAGGATGGTCCAGTTTAAGTGGCCTCTACCCTTAGACCCTGTATAAACGTAACACAGGCGATTGCACTTGGTATCTAAACTGTATGTACATGGTCAGGAATGAAATGCCATGTGGATCCGGAAATCACAGGTGATGGGCAAGGAAAGCTATTTCTCAAAGTGTTCACTGGTTTGAGTCATTTCTGAGAAGACCTGAGATTATCTCTTTGTTAAACACCTACGGTAGGTAGATGGAACGTTCTCTGCAATGAATGCCCGTGAAGGTTCTAGAAAAACACTGAAAAAAAATAAGAGCAACAGCCCAGTAAACTGCAGTGAGTGTTTCATCTAGGCAAGCGCGCTGAATGGCCTCCTGGCCCTCAGGGCTGCCAGAGGCTGGCCTAATGCTCCCTCTCTTTGCCTGTGCTTTAGCATACGCATTTTTCCTCACTCGCTCAACCGTGTTTCTTTGGTGTTGGCAATGTCCCTCTTAGATTCAGGCAACCACTACCCTGGCCCTCACAATGGAGAGAGCTTGCTCTGGCCAATCGTCCCTTTTCTAGGCCATGCTCCAGGTACCAGAGATCTCAGAATCCCCCGTCCAAATGGCCTTGAGGAGAAAGCAAAGGGCTAGCTACGTGGGGTGGAAGAGGGTCGAGCTTGAGTATAAGGCTGCAGTGTTCGGAGCTGGAAGAGAAAGGGGGTTGGGGTGGGAACCAAGGCCCTGAGCCTCCATTTGCAGCTTTGCCTCAGGTCCTGCGTGCAACACAACAATGAACCTACCACACAACTGGGAAGGCCGACAAGGAAAAAGTATTTGGAAGGGTGGTGGGTTCTGCCACTGAGAAGCACAGGATGCTTTGAGAGCCCCTGTTGGGGTGGGAGGTGGCAAGCCAGGCTTGAGGCAGGTAGGGGAAGAAAGTAGAAACATCTTCTCTGAGGAAAGCTCCTACTCATGGTTTACACCCAAGATATCCCACATACCCAAGCCAAAATTTATAAACCAGGACTCACATGTGCAGTACCCTAACCTTTATTATGCATGAGTCTGATGTGCTGAAGTAACATTGTCTCTTCTGATTTCAAGCAGTCTTCTCCAGTCTCATTCATTTTCTTTCAAGTTCCCCTTAATTGACAAATATACATTTTTCTTCCATCAGCAGCTGAAATAGTATCTCAAGAGCAAGATAAGATCCTTTTTTTTTTTTAAATAAAGAAAGAAAGAAAGCTACTTGCTTGCTCATAAACTGTAGAGTATACAGTCTGCAACTTGCTACCCATTTCAGGTGTAGCTTGACTCCCAGCTCTACGACCTTGAGCAAGTCACCTCCTCTGTATACTGGGGAGAGACACTATCTCTCTCAGAAGCTGGCAGGAGAGGTAATGAGATGAAACATTTAAAGCACATAACATAGAGCCTAAAAGAGTAGGTTTCAGTAACTGTTAGTCGTACTTCTCTGTCCTCCCATTAACATTAGAAACCTGGACTGCTTTTTGAAAATTTAGAAAGAGAGAAGGAAGGAAGGAAGGAAGGAAGGAAGGAAAGAAGGAAGGAAGGAAAGAAGGCTGTGTTCTTCACAGTCAGTAATACTCTGTTCATTCTAAGTCAGTAATACTCTGTTCATACTAAGAAGCCACGGTTGTGTTTTCTATAGAGGAGGGTACCTAATGTATGCATGCATACATAGAGAGAGACAGAAACAGAGAGCAAGATAGCTACTCCTTCAAATGAAAAGAAAAATAATGCAAATATTATCATCCAGATTTTTGTTTTATTTGCTACTAAATTTGTAATTTAAAATTAGACAAATTTCTGCCTTAGAATGGTGTTTTTGGAAAGACACTAAACAGAAACCATGTGACTGTTGCCACTGCTAAGGGCTGCAAACAAGTCAACAGTGATGACAAGCATCTTGACACTTAGGATTCCCCCTGAATCTGAACATTTCCCTTCTGTTGCTGTTTAGAGTGTAGATACTCCACATATGCCCCTCATTTATCTTTGTTTCCCATCAGGCTCCTACCTTCTAGACTCTACCTGTTTGTTTTATTAAAAAGCTTTCCAAAGATGATGGTCTAAGATAAAGAATCAAATTCTGGAATTATCTAAACTCCAGTAACACTGAAGACATGAAAATCCACAAAATCATAGCTCTCAGTGGGTTGATAAATAGTACTTTTATCCTCACCTTGCGTTTCTGGTGTGTTGTGGTAATGTAACATGCCACCTTTCTCTATTTACTGTTTCTGTCTCCTTTTATTTATAGGGACTGACAAAGCAAGACATCTATATTTTTTTGGTTTGTGTGGTTAGGGAGGGAAGGTGGATCTATAAGGCATATAAATGCACTATTTTCTAGATAATGTAGTAAGTCCCGTCTAATAAAGGTTTTTCCAAAGGCAGTGTGACTGCTTCCATACAGTAAGTTTGAGGATAAAAGCTGTTTAGAAGTCTGTTTTTTAGATGTTGAAAAAAGATAGATGTCGTAAATAAAATGTTAGGAAAAAACCACATAAAAAGCCACACCCACATCTCTCACTCTCACACAGCTATTTTCACTATCTTCTATGCAGTCTTCATAGTACCCATGCACTTTATAAACCAATCTTCCTTTAAACTCCAGTGTAGGTTTTGCTTTCTAAACGTATAAACACATCCTCAATTTTGTACAGATAGAACAAATTTTGTTCATTGACTGTGAGCCTATATAATTTACTCTTAATGGCTGCAGTCATGGTGACTTCTATGTTGATCATCGTTGCCTTCTGATAAATTCAAATTGTTTTAAAAATAGCACTGTGGAAACCACATGGTAACTCAGAAGTCCTCCTAGATAAATGTTTTATTTTTTACAGATGGGGAAACTGAGGCTCTAAAGAGGATATGGGACTAGCCAGGATTATTCTGGGCAGATCCAGGACTACAACCCACATTCCCAGAACCCCGACCCAACCATGGCTTTCTCCCCAGCCCTGGCCCCCAGTCTCTCTGCTTGGTCCTTGCTGGATGTTGCAGTGGGTGGAGGTCACAAAAAGATAAGATCTCACTGATCAGCTTGCCTGCCTCTACACAAGGCTGGCTTGAATAGCATGATCCTAACCTGACTGCCCAGATGCAATTACTTTTCTGTCTTTGAAAAAACTGTCCCTGATTTCATGGGAAGCTGAACGCTGAGTGCACAAGGTCCCAGCACCGTTGCAGTCCTGAATATTGTGTCACAGGAGTGGATGCTCTGCAAAGATGGTATGGGCCCCGAGGCAAACTTCCCCGCATCTAAGCCAAATCCGAGGGCTTGCTGTGACTCTCCCGGAGGTAATCCCCTGGGGCAGTTCTTGGCACTTTGGAGTAAAACTCAGAGCTACGTGACTTTTTCAGAGACAAGGAGTCAAACCCTGAAGCCACAACCTCTGTACACCCGCACGATTTCCAGCAGCTGGAATCAGGCATGAAAGGTTTCCCTCTGGGCTGACAGAATTCACACAGTCACAGGGCACGTTTTCTCTGGCACACGCCACGAGCCCACAGAAGCCCAGGAGGCGTTAAGAAGGCAGATGGCAGAGGGGAGTGCTGGTGAGTTCCAGTTTCCCTGAGTGCCAGCTGAAATCGTGGTCCTCCTCTCTGGGGTCCTAGCTGCCCAGCTGTCTACAAGGGAACCAGGAACCCGCCCCACTTCCCAGCGGGCCCAGGAAGCCTTAGTGAGCAATAACTTTTCCTACCGGCTGCCTTTGAACTGATGACCCAGTAATCTGCACTCGAAAGGTCCGTATCCCTTTACAAATCCCCGGAGCCCCACCATTTGTTGGACTTGTTGCTCTTAAAGTTTCACATCATTTTCAACATGTTAAGCCACCACTTCAAGAGCATTATTGCGTCCGAGAGAGAAGGCAGCCCTGAGCACGTTCCCAGGGCCACTTTCGCCCTCTTCGCTTTCATAACTCATCCACCAAAGCCAGAGGCATGTGGCCGGTGTAAGGACTCGGGGCTGCTTTGCTCATTTGAAGGATCCATGTGCTGATTATTTACAGAGAAATCAGCATTTGAAGAAATGCTTTAGAGAACATCTACGACTCAAAGCAGACAATTCTGTGTGGAAAATAGTGACACAGCGCCCTACAAGATTTCACAAACACAGATGGCTGCTCCAAGACAATCCCACATCTGTCAGGAATGTTAGAAAAAGGAAGTTTTATGTTGACATTATTCCCGCTGCCAGCAGCATTAGTGTAATATAGAAAGAACTCACAGGCAAAAAAAAAATCTTACTTTGGCTTCATGGTTTATTGAACATCAGTGAATAGTCCTAGAAATTGGTAACTATAGTAATATTCCTTAAAATATGCACTTTCTTCTTAGTCTTTCATCCAACCAACATATGATCATACATATTTCATGAATCATATGTATGTTTATTAAGTATATATTATCAACTAAAGAACCCCCCCCCAAAAAATGTATAAAATCTGACACAATTAGAACTCTTGGATCACTTCAAAATTTGTTTTTCTTTTTACCTATTCTTGATTTTTACCATTTCCTATTACTTTATGAATTTAAAGAAAACAACACTTATCTAAAACCCAAAGCAATTTAAAATCCTGGAATATGTCAGAATTATGTTTTTCTTTTATTTTAATGATTGTCATTTTTGCCACTTCCTGGTGCTTTCTGAATCTAAGGCCTTGAAATCTTTTACATTCTATCAAAATTGACAACTAGTTTTGTGCCCCAGTATAACTCTACATGAGGAATTCTCTGGTGGTGAACCTTTGGCAGCATTATTTTTTATCCTGTGTACTGATATTTATGACAAGACTGAGAAATGTGCAGGGCATGCATCCCACACTCCTTTCTTTCCCCAGAGCACACTTTATTCCAAAAGAAAAGCAATGATTTGCTCATGCTGTTCTGCAAAGACCTAAAAAAGGAAACATTATACAAAATGTTTTAATATTCCTTCGAGTTTTGGGGGAGAGATATAAGGGCTTGTAATGAGTAGTTTTAAAATAAACTGGCAAATAACATGTACTTTTTAGTAGCATCTTAAATTGGAAAGTTCCAGATAGAAAGATAACCTCTAAGTATCTTTTTTCCCCAAAAACACTTGTCATGGTTCCTCACTGCAGAAGCCTAAGGGAAATAAATACAATTTCCCTGATTTCCCCTTATAATTGCTTGAGCTTACTTTCCAAAGCTCATGTTCTCAAAGTATATTTGTCTTCTTTCTTTCTCTTTCTTTCCTCCCTTCTTTCCTTCCTTCCTTCCTTCCTTCCTTCCTTCCTTCCTTCCTTCCTTCCTTCCTTCCTTCCTTCCAATCCCCACCAGGTATTGAAGAACAGAAATTTTCCTCAAAGTAGACAACTTCAAGCTAAAATGGTTTAACTACTGACCATATCACAGTCCAGAATTCCTTGCCCTTTTTACCACGCTGTTAGGACTCCACCCAGGACCTTGCCTAGGGACAGGAAAAGCCAGGAGGATGTTCGGTGTTATTTTGATTACTGTATCTGATTTAAATTTAAGGAAGTTGGTGATTGAAGGGGTGAGAAAAAAAAATGAGGAAGCATTTCTGGAGCCCTTAGCAGAGAAAGTCAAATTGCCTTATTGTGAAGAGAAATGTGCTGTGTTCTGAATTAGACAACTCTTTTTGCGAATGGCCTTATGCAAAGCTAATATTTAGTAAAGAATTCTTAAATGACCCAAGCATTTTCTCAAGTATCAATACTCTCAGGACTTCACAGGCTCTAAAAATTGTACTGTATTAATCAGCTCAGGCTGCCGTAATAAAATACCACAGACTGGGCGGCTTAAATAACAGATATTCATATTTGTACTATTCTGGAGGCTGGGAGCCCAAGATCAAAATCTCAGCAGGTTTGGTTTCTTCTGAGGCCTCTTTCCTTGACTTGTAGACGACCACTTTCTCCCTGTGTCCTCACATAGTCAACCTTCTGTCTGTATTGTTTGTTCTAATCTCTTCTTCTTATAAGGACTCCAGTCATATTGGACTACAGCCACCAATATGACCTTGTTTTACCTTAATTTCTTCTCTACAGGCACCCTCTTCAAATATAGTCACATTCTGAGATACTGGGGGTTAGGAATTCAATATCTGCATTTAAGGGAGTTACACAATTCACCTCATAACATATGTTTGTGAGAAACACAAGGTGAATGTTAAGTCATAGTATTTTGTGTGGGTTATTCATAATGTTCTTAAATTTTCTTCTATGTAATGGTGGCACTAAATTATTTATCTGCCTCTACAGTACTGAAAGACTGTAGACTTGAAATTCAGGCAAACTTTAGAAGATGTTCCTGAGACTGTTAGTAGAAATGTTTACTTTCCTGTAGCTATAACAGGCAACATACTCCTACTGATAACAGTAAGGGGTCCAAAAGAAATTGCAATTTATCTGACATGTTTATGTGTAGCCTGCAGTAGAAAGAATATGGTGGTAGAAGTCAAGAGAACTTAGTCTTACATTTATTGAGAAGTGACTTGCCTCAGGGCATTTGTGGCTAATTTCCTCAGTGAGGTTAGCAGTTAGGTAGACTTCTGGAGTCAAAGTACCTAGGCTCAAGTCTACCATTCATTAGTTGTGTGAACTTGGACAAACTATTTAACCTCTCTGTTGCTCTGTTTCCTTATCAGTGAACAAGAATAGTAACCTACTTCAGAGGCAGTGAGATTAAATGATGCTGCACATTCAAAGCACTATAACTGTCTGTCATTATATGATAACTCAAGTATTCACATTTTTATTGTCTATAAAATGTAAGGATTAAATATGATAGTTTCTAAAATCCCTTTAGACTCTAAAGCTGAGAGAGTAATGTTGCTGTTACGTTTTATGATACTCAAAATTGCTACCTGGCAATTGCATGTTGATGTTTGCAGACAGTATAGCACTTTAGGAGTAAATTTCCTGGGTGCTCCTTATAATTAGTTCGCTTTTTGTACTACAGAGAATCAGATACTCCGTCTATCACATTCTCAGAAGCTCCTGAAATTATTTTATATCAGTTCTTCAGCATAACAGTTAGCCCTAAGACTCAGAAAAGGCAGTGCCATCTTGCTATCTGCTATATGTATCCATTATGCTGTAAAATTCTTTTCCTTTGCTCTCACAATATTCAATATTTTATTCTGGATAGGGGAAAGTAATAATAGCATTTTTCATGATCATATTGAGGATGCTAAAGAATCTGTGATTAATAGATATATCAGACTACTTACTATAAAGGCCCCTTTTACTTAGAAAATTAAGCATTCAGAAACAACCTCCTCTCAATCACAAGTCTTTTATGAAAGTAGTTGGCAATTTCATTGGTAATGAAGTAACATGACAGATAAACCATAAATTGGGGAGATGAGAAATTCTAACTTTTAGAAGGCAATGGCTTGACCATTGGATCACATGAGATGCTTGTAAAAAATATATAAATTCCCCAATTTTTCTTTGGAGCTCTTGTGTGGGGCCAAGGACTCTGTATTTTAGGGAGTGCTCCAGGCGATCCTTAAGACCAGCCAGGTTTGGGAAACACTGCAATAGTCCAGAGACTACATCACAGGAACCGGTACTTGAGCGTAGCAATCTCAATAGAAATTTTAAAAATTCATAGAACTAAACTGAAAGGGAAACTACAACATAATAAATTTGTGGGATGCAGCTAAAGCAATAGTGAAGGGAAACATTTATATCAGACTACTAATCTAAGTTAACACCTCAAAAACATTAGAAAAAGAAGATCAAAGTCAACTGAAAGCAAAAAGAAAGGAAATAACAAAGAACAGAGAAGAAATTGGCAAAGCTGCATGGCTCAGTGGGTTAAGCGCTCACTTTGCAGCCCAAAAGACTGACAATTGAATCCCAATCCCAGCCCATGCAGACCCATATGTTGAACTGGGGTGTGCTTCCCATGCAGGAGGCCCTAAGTTCAGTTCTCACCCCCCTATTTTGCTCCTGGCTCAAGGAGGCATGCCTCCCATGTGGGAAGTCCCCAGCCCAGCTTCTACCCTGTGCAGCCCCCACCCACCTGTGTGGAACGAAACCATGTCCAAAAAGTGATGGCATACAACTATGAAGACTGCTCTGACCCTTTCCCTTCTCTCTGTCTCTCTCTGTCTCTGTTTATCTCTGTCTCTGTCAAAAACAATAAAATAAAGCTTTTAAAAATAGAAATCAGTGAAATTGAAATCATTAAAACAGAAGAGAAATCAATAAAGAAAAAGCTTTCTTTTTTAAAAAGCAGTAAAGTTAATAAACTAGCAAGATTGTTAAAGTCAAAAAAAAGAAAAGACACAAAGTATTAATACCAGGAATGAAATAGATTTCAATCAGATGCTGCATACAATCATTAATATAATGAGAGTGGTGAGCACATAATGCAATGTATAGACAATGTAATGTAGAATTGTACACCTGGAAACAATGTAATTGTTATCAACAAATGTCACCCCAATAAATTTAACAATTAATAATAATAATAATGAAGAGGCACTATAAAAAAACTTACACTCATAAATTTGATAATGTAGAAGTAATGGATCAATCACACTAAAAAAATTACAAATTACCAAATCTTAACTAAGATGAAATAGACAATCTGAATAGTCCTATAACCATTAAAGAAATTAAACTCATAATTTAGAATTTTCTCCCTCCCCCAAATTTTATGGGCCTAGATAGTTTCACTAGAGAATTCAACCAGATGGTAAAAAATTTAACACTTATTTTACACACTCTTTTTCAGAGCAAAAGAACAGAAGGGAACAACTCTTTTTATGAGGCCAGTATTACCCTAATAACAAAATCAGACAAACAGCATGAAAAAAAGGAACCTACAAACAAATATCTCTCATGAACTTAGACACCAAAATTCCCCAACAAAATTTTAGCAAATTAAATCCAGTAATATATAAAAAGAACTAGATACTATGCCACGACCAAGTGAAATTTATTCCAGGTATCTGTGGTTGGTCCATTATTCAAAATTCAAACAGTACAATCCAACAAATCAATGGGCTACAGAAGAAAAATCATATGATCATATTAATTGATAAAGAAAAAGCACTTGACAAAATTCAATACTCATTTATGATAAAAATTCAGCAAACTAGTAATAGAAAAGAACTTACTCAACTTGTTATGCTACCACCCAAAGGAAAGATACCTACAACCTTGAGACACTGAAGCCAAATGCAGCTCACTAAATAAAATATTACTTTCTCTTCAGTTCCTTTCTCAGTCACGTCTCATGCCCTCTTCTCAGAATGTCTATTACCACCAAGAGTTGTATTTCTGTTTGAGGATCTGGCAAGTGACTCCCTGCTAAACAGACAGGGAAGAAACCCCATAAATCAGAGTCCTGTAGTCCACACACTGCCTTCCCAGCCAGGAGTAGACTCTTGAATATTCTTCAAAGTTAACTGCTTTGGAGCAGCCTTCTTAAAAATAAAGATCCAATTACTCACAGCAGGATGGCATTAGAAATATCCCAAATCCCCAAGTTAGAGGAATCCCAAGGGGCTGTGAATAGTGCTGTTGGCTACCAAGAGCCCTGATCAGTGCTGACCCAGTGAGTTCAAGGAAAGCATACCTGTCGGCGATGATGGCCTTCTTTGGCGTGAGGACAAAGTACCCACTGGGACATCAGCAGATGAAAATAAAGTACAAAATCCTGGGTCTACAGTTATCAGTAAGTCATGACAATCCAAAGTAAGGGAGTTCCGTATGTCTGCTATGCTCTTAAAAATCATACAATTTGAAGCATGAACAAACTCTTCTGAAAATTGCTATAGCCTTACTACTAAATTGTGTTCTGCTTCCTCAGTGGAGCAGCACTGGTACCATCACCTGGGGGCTGGTGCAAACAAGTTCTCCAGACCTACCCAGACCCACCCAATCAAAATTTGTACCTTAACAAGATCCTGGCTGATTTATGGGCACATTGAAGTTTAAGCAGCTCTAGGGCCAAGGTAGCATATACCTGTTCATTACAGTGCAGGAGCTGCTGGGCAAGGGAGGGGTACAGAGGCAGGGATCGCACGAGTGATATGGTCACCACCAACAACATTGCAAGGCCACACTCTGGAGCATTCAGCAGAGTGGAGTCCAGGCCTGAACAGTCAGGAAAATTGCTATAATCTGTGACACTCTGCCCTCATAAATTACTCATGAAGGTTAGAAAGCTCTGAGACTCAGATCTGAATTCAAGCCTCATATATCCCCCAGAGAAGCACTAATTCAACCCCATTCACCATTTCCTAATTGAATTCTTATTTCCCAAATAACTGGGAGTTTGATCATTTGCAGAGAGGTATAGTACTGGGGAATGTTTGGAATCACTGATTAAAATACCAAGTGAAGTATTCTGAAAAGGTCGTAAAATTTAGCAGTTATTAGTATTGTTCTCTTGTTATTCGTGATGAAACCATAGGCATGCACCAAGGAAAGAGGCTGGAAAGTAGAGATGGTCTATAAAGACCTTATATGAGCCCACACACTCCAGAGAGCTGAGTTTGGTGGTTATAGAAAGTTTCTTGCAATTTGGTCATCAAGACAGCGGTATGAAAGGAGATTCTTGAAAGTTTCTCTTCATCTTACATTATATGAACCTTTACACAAAACTGCAGCTCTGTGATAATCATAGTAACCATAAATATGTTTTGAATCATTACAGTTTAGGTTTTACAAACAGTTCCAGCGCTCAGTTTAAACATTTTATCTAATTACACAAATATTTAAAAATTATAAAATTATGATTCCAATATACAATTTGAATAATTCTGCAATATCCTTTTCTTTTCAAATGTTATTCTGTGGATAAGAAGATAAGTTGGTCCTTCTTTCTCATGTATAACTATTATGTAAAATATTGGACCAGCTTTCCTTACTTATCAAGGAGAATTTGAGGGCTTCTATTTGCTTAGGACTTTACAAAAAGCCATATTTACATGTGCACCTTGCCTTTAAGGAGTTAGATGAGGAAGCAGACATAAAAACATGAGATATATAACAGGAAAAAATTGATAGAACTTTAAATCAAAATATCAGGGGCAGATAAATGAATGTCACTAAGAGATTAGAAGTACTGCTGACAGAAGCTAGAATGAAAGGCGAGCAAAGGAGAGGTGGATTGTGAATGGGAAGTTGATGAACTTGACTTTGGACCAATGAGTAGGAGATGAACATAAGACATGAATGGCTACAAGTCAGTGTAAAATTACATAAGAAATGTACAGTTTCTAGAAACTAAACAGACTAGTCAGTAATGAGTAGTGACTCAAAGCTTCATAAAGGAGTTATGACTTGTATTGAACCTTAAAAGAGAGATGAATTCATTCAAGATGAAGCAGAGTCAGATGACAAAGTGTTTTGAAAATACAGTAGGCATTTTAGATTTGAATGGATAGGCTAAAGATTTTTAGGTACAAAGTGATAAAATCAGTAGATGAGGAATTTTGAAGCAGGGAAAGTTTTTGTTCAAGGTTTCCAGAGTTAAAAATCCCTGTTGAAAGGGACAGATAAGATATATTTTAAAGAAAAAAATAGATAACATTTTGAGTCAGACTATCAGGGAGTTGGTAAAGGAAGGAACTGAATCTGGCTGAGAGATTGGCAGTGTCAGTAACAAAGAATAGAAATACAGATGGGAGAAGAGAGGGTTGTGAATGAAAAGATGATGAGCTTGCCTTTGGACATCAATAAGTTGGAGATGACAAAATGGAAAATGTACAAGGCAGCAAGGCCAGAATTAAGGTGAGAAAGGAAGGCACCTGGAGTGCAAATATTAAAGAAATGTCACTCTCTGGTTCCTGAGAGAGAGTGCCTCCTTAAATTTTGTACCTGGGACCTCAATTGCTTTATCCTAGCCCTTGCCCTGCTGGCTGGTGGAAATATAGAACTTGAGTTAAGATTTAAAAAAAATCAGATTGGAGACACAGGCATATAGTAAGCAGCATAAGAGCAGTTGCTGTATTCATGAAGTCCTCAAAATAGACATCAAAGAGAAGGGAGGACATAGGTCTAAGCCTCAAAGAACACGTCTTTGGAAACCAGTAAAGAAAGAAGAGCAAGCAAGCCTAGCATAGGAAGGTCAATCAAAAAGTTAGAAAAATAGGGAAGCTGGGATGACTCAATGGGTTAAGCGCTCACTTTGCAGCCCCAGGGACTGAGGATGGAATCCCGGCCCATGCGGACCCATATGCTGAACTGGGGCGTGCCCCCAGTTCAGTTCTCACTGGGGTGAGACCCCGGCCCAGTTTCTGCCCTGTGCAGCCCTGCGCCCACCTGTGGAATGAGACTATGTGGAAAAACCAATGATGTGCAACTATGGAGACTGTTCTGGGCCCTCCCCCTTCTCTCTGTCTCTGTCTCTGTATCTCTCTCTCTGTATCTCTCTCTCTGTCAAAAAACAATAAAAAATAAATCTTTAAAAAAAAAAAGTTAGAAAAATAAACATTTGTATTTAAACATGGATGATTTCACATCTGCACTTACTGTTAGTCCCTTCCAAATCACCACTAAAACAGTAATGAAATCATTTTTGAAAAAGCATTCATTTACAAGGATTAAGTGAACAGGTGAGGAGATGACAGTAATAATGTTGAAGCTTGACAAGTGGAGAAGTCATAACTGTCTAGGCAGACTCAAGAAAACTGAAACTTGGGGGAAAGCCCAGAGCTGAGGGAAAGTCAGGAGTTAGAGGCACTTGACACCTGTAATGGTGAATGTGTAGGTGAACTGAAAACAATAGAATTTGTTTAAACACTATATATTCTATAGCAATTACATACAATAGATCCCCTTCCCCAGCAAGCATGGTTAGGCAAACTACCCTAGCCCTAACCTGGCAGAATTCTAAAGGTCTATTCTCTAGAAAAGTTGAATTAGAGTGACTTCTGACACAAGAATACAAATCACAGCTGAGTATAAGATTTCCTTACTAAAAACAGGACTAGGGGAAGCCGAATGGCTCAGTGGGTTGAGCGCTCACTTTGAAGCGCGGGGACTGGGGATCGGGTCCCAGCCCCAGCCGTGCGGAACCATATGCTGAACTGGGAGCTCCCCCAGTTCAGTTCTCTCTCTGTCTCTGTCTCTGTATCTCTCTCTCTCTCTCTCTCTCTCTCTCTGTCATCAATAAATAAATAAATAAATAAATATATTTTTTTAAAATACCTTTGTTTAAGAACAGGACTAAGTGAAAATGTACATACAGAATGGTGCCTTTCCTCAACTGAATTCCAAGAAGGCTGGGAGCCTGTTCTATCTCCCAAGCAGGATCTCTCTCTGAACAAAACTGACCAAGCTAAAGAAAAGATCCGGGAGACACTCCCCTGACGTCAGTTCTCCTAAAAGTGAAGCCTATTTTTCTCGCAGCACAGACTCCAGGAGGAGGACAGGCACATGCGCACACCTTCCGGATCACATAACAGAAACTCACTTTTTTGTTTCTTTTTTTTTTAATATTTATTTTTATTGTTTTTGACAGAGAGAGAGAGAAATACAGAGAAGGAGGAGGGCCCAGAACAGTCTCCATAGTTGTACATCATTGGTTTTTCCACATAGTTTCATTCCACAGGTGGGAGCTGGGCTGTACAGGGCAGGAACTGGGCCGGGGTCTCGCCCTGGTGAGAACCGAACTGGGGACACTCCCCAGTTCAGCATGTGGGTCCACCCAGGCTGGGGCTGGGATTCGATCCTCAGTCCCTGGGGCTATAAAGTGAGTGCTTAACCCACTGAGCCATCCTGGCTTCCCCTCACTCTTACAAACCAACTCCAAGGATCATTAGACACTTAAGCAACATTTCTAACATGACACACAGAAAAAGGGAGAGGGATGGAGGGAGGGAGGACCAGACTTGGAGAAAACAGAAACAATGTAGGAAAAGAAAAAAATATTAAAAAATAAGTAGATCCTCCAAAATGTAAGTTATTTTAAAAGACATTCAAAGAATAGTAAAGAGTTCTTGGAAATTATAACCACTGAAGTAAAAAAAAGAAGAAGAAGAAGAAGCAACAGAACAGTTGGAAGATAACATTGAGGAGAATTCCCAGAAATCAAATAAAAAACATTAATATATGATCATGGAAGAAATAAGATGTAAAATGTAGATGATTTGTATAGGAGGTCTACCTTCTGATTATAGCAGCTCAACAAAAAAAGAAAATGCAGAGAAAGAAGTGGGGAGGAATCCACTGAAGTAATAACACTAGAAAAGAACACATAAAAGAGAAAGATTCAAGATTCCATACTAAGGAGGCTCAAGTACCCAGCATAGTAAATGAGAAAAAGGCTGATTTCAAAGCTCAGAATCATGAAATTTCAGAATTCTGGGCACAAGGAGGAAATCCTGGAACTCTGGGCCACATACAAAGGATGGCATCAGCACTCCTAATGGTAAAATTGGAAACTAGAAGACAACGGAGCAAATGAATGCCATCAAAATACTGAGAGAAAATTTTTTGCATACTAGAATTCTATTCTTAGCCAAACTATTGATCAAATATAAGGACAGGATAAAAACATTTTTGGAAATACAAAGACAAAAAATGATCTCCTCTGCACTTTTTACTAGGAAGCTAATAGACATAGAGGCATACTGCCCAAAGAAGTAATAAAACAAGAAAGAGGAAGATTTGAGGATCCAGAAAACAAGGGATTCAGCATGGAGAAGGGCAAAGGGCATCTATCTACAGGATGATGGTGAAATAAATGGAGCTTCTAGGGCAGAAGCCAGGAGCCAGTCCAGCCTAGGGCAAGGTGAAGCAGGGATTCCAGAGAGATGTAGCTAAGAAAACAAACTACCTGAGTTGTTTGATTGTAGTCAGAGAAAATCTAGCCCTTTGTCCAAGATTTAGAGCTACATTAGAACAAAAACAGAACACTAAGCCAATGAAAATGAAAGAGTGAGTTTTTAATTCTAGGGAAAACAACAAAGTAGGCAGTAAAGGAAACACAATCCTGTCATTTGACTCAGCTGTGAAAAAGGTGTACTTAGTCATAAACTGAATATTTATCTAACCAAAATGAGTGAAGGTGTCAGAGAGAGGAAGAGTGTGAAAGCCAAACCTCATCCTTAAAGGTAGGAAACTAATAGAAAATACCTAAAGCTGAAAAAAAAATTTTTTTTTTAATAACAGTGTAAGAATGTTATTCAGAAACATGATCACAAATAGTGGAAGAGTGGTGAGCACATAATGCGATGCATAGGTGATGTGATGTGGACTTGTACATCTGGAAACTGTCTAATTGTTACCAATCAATGTCACCCCAATAAATTTAACAATAAAAAATAAATAAATAAAAAGATTGTTAAAATATTCCAACCTTTTCAACTAAAAAAAAACAACAACAACAAAAAACAAATAGTGGAAGAACAAGTTAGAAGACTGAGAAGTGGTTGCATTGAAGAGTGTCAGGAGCTGCTATACTTAAATTTTAGTCTTGAAAATAACTCGCCTTTTAAAATTGTATCTATGTGCACTTTTATAAAAGTTTTTTTTATTCTTTTTGACAGAGAGAGGGAACTGAACTGGGGGCACTCCCCAGTTCAGCACATGGGTCTGAACAGGCCAGGGCCGGGATTCGATCCTTGGTCCCCGGGGCTGCAAAGTGAGCGCTTAACCCACTGAGCCATCCCGGCTTCCCCTATAAAAGTTTTAAAAAATAAAGAGATGAGAATAAGCAGAATCAAGATAGCAAATTAACTGACTAAACAATCAATGGAGAAAAAAATTAAAATAAATAAAATTGTTCGTTACTAAAAAAAAAAGGTAGCAAATTAAATACATACTTCAGAATCAGGTGCATTTATAAGAGTAAATCCATATTTCAAATGTCATGACAAAACTTGTTAGATAGCATTCACGTTTTGCAATTTAAAGTTAATACACTTTTTTAAAGGAGAAAACTGAAAGGATAGTAAGGGGATTACATAACCATCATATTAAAAAGTGCTTTTAAAGATGGTTTAAATACATTAAGTACACTTTAAGCTCTTATATGTATTTTTTATAACATATTAATCACTTCTTCCTCTGTGCTTCTTCTTATGCGAAACAATACTGATTAGAAGCACAAGATCTCCAGTCCTCAGAGGTTTAAAAAACTTATTTCCCATGTTTTCCAGATGTCTATTTTGTAGAATCCTTCATTGATTATTTTTTTTTTCAATCCACTATTTGAATCGTTTTCCCCATGTGTAAATATGAGTATCTCCAAACAGTGGCTCACAATACATTTCAACTTAAACACAGAAACATTTCGGTGTGACAGAAAACTACACTTTATTCAAACAATAGATTAGGGATGAAATAGTGGTTTTAAGCTTGTTTTTGACATTTAAAAAGGACTGAAGTATTTTTATCCCTTTGCTGCCTGTTGTATCTCTAGATACCTAATAACTTTGAAGAGAAGATCCCGGCACAATATATACAGTGAAATCCCCTCCAATGAAAAGTACTATTTCCCCTTCTATTTTTCATTTCTGAATGCTGGCTGCAGTCAACAATATAGTCATGTTCTCTTATTGATTTTCTCATAAAATGCATCCTTGTTAGATTCACTGATGACTATATATTACTGAGGCACCTGATAAAATTTCATTGTGTTATTACCACTGCACAGGAAATGCTTTTTGCAGAATGAAAATAACCACTTCTCACGGTGAAGATGAAACTGGGTTTAATGTAGAATCCTGAGACTGGCATCCTTATTTGAAAACTAATCATCAAGAACTCTCACCCTCAAATCAATTCAATATTATTCTCTGCTGTGAAGATGCACTGTATCATTCTCACTTGACCTCAATTTTCCAATTAAAAAAAAATGATTAATTTCCCACTTTAAACGCTTAACAATGTAAAGCTTTAACTCTTCCATAGAATTCTGATTCTCTTGTGACTGCAGGGCACTTCCTAAATCACTCTCGAGAGCTTTTGGGGGCCTGTATCTGATTAACTTGAATTGATTTGGGCTAGAAGATTTGTTAAAACAACTCAAGTCAAATAGTGACTTTCTATTTGCAGGGTTGCATAAGTATATAGTCCATAGTCATTTTTCTTTTTTTTTGTTTTTTTGTTTTTTTGGTTTTTTGGTTTTTTTTTGTTTTTTTAATTTATTGTTAAATTTGATGAGGTTACATTGGTTGGTAACAATTAGACAGTTTACAGATGTACAAGTCCACATCACATCATTCATGCATCGTATTATGCGCCCATCACT
>PVKE010030678.1:0-19480 GCA_004027555.1 Craseonycteris thonglongyai
AAAAAAAAAAAAAAAAAAAAAAAAAAAAAAAAAAAAAAAAGATTTATTTAAAAATGTAATAATGAGCCAATACACACTGAGTGCTAGCACTCACTAGGTAGCTGACTTAATAATAATCTCAAGTCTAGAAAGGGAGAAAAAAACCTTTCCATTTAAAGATCAAAATAAAAATAAATTTGAGAAAATACTTGCCACTTGTTGGCAAATAATATTTATCTTTCTTTTTTAAAGATTTATTTTATTGTGTATTTTTGGGTTTGTTTTTTTTTGAGAGAGAAAGAGACAGAGAAGGGAGAGGGCCCAGAACAGTCTCCATAGCTGTACGTTTTTCAGTTTTCGACGTGGTTTTGTTCCACACAGGTGGGTGGAGGCCACACAGGATGAAACTGGGCTGGGGGCCTCCTGCATGGGAGGTACACCCCCTTGAGCCAGGGGCTGAACCAGGGGGAAATAAACAAACTGGGGGCCTCCCGCATGGGAAGCTCACCCCAGGTCAGCATATGGGTCTGCACGGGCTGGGGCCACGATTCAATCTTTGGTCTCTGGGGCTACAAAGTGAACACTCAGTCCACAGTCATCCCAGCTTCCAAATAATATCTTTAATGTATGAAGAATCTTTATAAATTAATACAAAAATTGCTAAATCCCTAGTTTAAAAAATGGACAAGGATCAAAACAAATAGGTAATGAATCTATGGAAAAAATATTTATCCTTACAAGGAAAGGATAAAAATGTACATTTGAACCATAATATGCTAGTTTTTCTGATAAGATCGTTCATTTTTTTAATAATGCCAATGATGATGATGCATCGCACAGGGTCAGGCCTATTTCTCTCCACCCAGACCATGCCACTTTGGGGCACATGATGAAGAATTCGGCAGCCTATCATTCCTGTCGTCCTGCCTTCTGTGAGACTTTAATCCTGAACTGCCTCAGTACCCACATGTACACTGCTTCTGACCTTGCTCCACAGGGAATGGAAATGCAGATGTTGGCTACTTTCTGAGACCTTCTGTGAAAAGTGAGTACAGGTCAGGGCTCAAACCCATCTGAGGTGTTGCACTGTGCTCCCTTCCCTCTTCCTCCTTCTCATGAGCCCCAGTCCTTTCTTGGGCTCCTGTCCACATCTTTCTTGAGGTCTCCCAGCATCTAAGCTTTCCTCTTCCCCATTCTAATTCTTTTTCCCTCCCTTAGTTAGATGCTCCTAAATCTAATCTCGTGACAGCGTGGTCTCATTCTTTATTTCTATAAAGAATTCCCATATCTGTCATTTATTCCTTGAGTCTCTTTTCTGTTAGTTACATCACCTCAATCATAACCAATGGATACCCCGTGATCTAGGTTCTATGAGACCAAAACCAGAAAGTTAAATGAAATACTGAGAATGAAAAGCTACTGTTTAGTGTATTAAAATTTTATCATATACCATATCTCCTACTTTTTGTGTATGTACTGGAAGTTAGCGAACATATGGGGCAGGACTGGCCTTCATTTGGCCCTAGCTAAAATGCTATAAATTAATGTGTACTCAGAGGCCACCAAGGAGAGCTGTGTTTCTTCTGTTCAAGTCACACAACTAGCCAATCTGAAGTAACAAATTTTAAAACCCACAAAATAAATGGAAGAAACAATGCAAAAAATGTCGATTGTCCATCTGAAAATATGAGGATGGAAGCTGATGGAAACTGTGCGGAAGCCTTAAGCTCCCACTAGGCAGTTTCTTGAGTCTTCCTCTGAGAGAGAGTGACTCTTGAGACTTTGTACTTGCTCTTCCCAGCAAAGCATAATCAGGACAACTATCTTAATCCATTTAAAAACATACACACGCATATTTTCCTGAGATTCAGAACAAAACAAAATAAAACCAGAGACTCAGACATGGAACCTGATTCACTGAACAAAATAAAACAGACCTATTTGAGGGCCAACTAGGTGCCCAGAGCTTATTAGTTCCTCTGTACTTGCAAATCTGAGTTTTACTCTTGTTTTTATTATAAGATTTGTGATCTCTGTAATTTCCAGTCACCAGGTCATTATCATCGTCAGATTAGAATGGTCATAGTAATAACTAACGTATCGCAAGTGCTTAAATTGTGGCAAGCACTGCTCTAAGTACTTTCTGTGCATTTGTTTAATACTCACAGTCTCATTGTTATCAGCAGCATGATTTCAGGTGAGAAAGATTGACATTTTCTGCAAGGGCATGTGACTAGTAAGCAGAGGACCTTTGCACCCCAGGAAGTCTGGCTACAAAACCAAGCATTTGGCCACTTTGCCTCAGGAAATTTTACAAAGGAGAAGTGAGTGGTTTGTGAGTTTAATATCCAATATAATAATTATCAACAGGATTCATAAAATGTCTTTAATGTTTTTAAAATAATGCATTTACTGTGATAACTCCACCCATAGTAAGTGGTGTGTCTCTTGACTGTAATAGATTCAGTTAGTGAGTTAACATTGGTTACTTCATGGTGTTTTGACTCTTAGTGTTTAATAAAACTAGGGAAATTATTATGTGGGAAATTTTTCATCTTTAGGAGACAAACATTTTTCAAAGAAAAAGGTACTGTAAGTTCTGAGTCTCTTATAATCTATTGCACAAATACTATCAAATCAGGTAAAAATACAAAGTGCTTTAGTTGCTGGTAAAGGCTTCAGGAGCCAGGACTCCTGAGAAGACTCTTGAAGGATGAAGAAGAACCAGGCGAAAGAAAGGGCAGAAAGCATCCTAACTAGAGAATGTTTTGAGGCCAAGTGTGAAAAAGAAAGTACAGTGACTGGAAGTGGCAAGAAAAGGGTGTTACTGCAAAGTAAGAAGAGTGGAAAGTTGTAGTCAAAGGTGAATAGATAAGAAGATGGACTGTGAGGGGCCTTGGGCACCATGTCATTAGATTTGACTTTTTCTTGTGGGCAGTTGGAGAGAGGTAGCATCTAGTGACCATGGGAGCATTGTGGAAGCCATTGCCATGAACAGGCCAGCCTGGAGCAGGTGAAGGTCTGAACCAAACAATATCTTTGGCTATGAAGAAAAAAGAGATGAAAATGCGAGATGTGCAGGATTTTCTACCTCAAAAAAGAAATGAACAAAAATTTGTAAGAACGAAAAGTAAATAACCAAAAAAAATGATAAACATGGCAAATGATCATATATTTTAAAGTTAATGATGAGGATAAATTTATACTAAATTGAATAAATTTATACTTAAGGGAATAAAATAATAAAAAGTAATATAAAAATATAATCTAATAATGAAATAAAGAGAGTAAAAACATTTTGTTGGTAAAAGATTAAGAAAAACTGTAACAAAGAATTAAAATAATATGGTGTGCCAAAATAGTATAAGAAAAACTAATTTGGAGTTAGGATTTTAGGAAAAGAAATTTTCAAAGTTTCAAACATTTATAGAGCAGACAAATAATGTGAGTTCCTAATTGGAATTCTCAGATGTAGCAAACTCTGTGATTCCTTGGTAGGGAGGGAAGGTACTGAGTGCCTGGGGAGGGGGGCAGGGAGCATTCAGGTCTTGGCCCTGACAATTTTGAAGCTTCATGAGCATTTCCTTCTATCCAAATGTTGTAATCAGTCATCCTTCTGGCATTAGCAATTCTCTCCCCTCAAACTTTGCATACATGTACCATAGAGAGTCACTGGGGTCCCTACTTAAATGATTCCATTGAAGATTGTGCTGTTAACTGTGATCTGAAATAAAGAGAGTGGAGCAAGTCTAAAGGGCAAGGAAAAGAGAAAAAGATAATTTTGATTTGGGATCTTTTGAGTTTTAAATGCATAATGTTTATATAAGGCATTATAGCTAATAGACAGCATCTTTTTGAGATAATAAGAATTTGTACATTCAGTTAGTGGAAGGAATAGAAATAAAGACTTGAGAGTCACCATTATTCTTGTAGAGGACAATGCAAGAGAGTGAGGCGAAGATTGGTAAGGAATGTGTTGGGAGTAAAGATAAAGACATGTAAGTAAAAGCTAAAAGCTAATTTATGTGAAGAAAAGGAGACAGAGATAGTCAGAAGCTAGTACTAGTATTAGGAGAATTAAGCTTATGATGTTGGATTCACTAGTTTAACTCTGATGTACTGAGATTCCTGCATTGAGGCCTTCTGTTGATTGAAGTTCATACAAGGTCTGACAATTAACTTCATAAACTCATCCTAGAAGAAGTGCTACATACCTCATTGCTGAATATTGCTATGGTCACCTTTGAAGTACTCCCTTTGGGAAGCTATGTGCTAGGGTCAGTGCCTAGTCTACCCTTCAAAGCAGTTTTGGAACTCTTTTAATGGAATGGCCATAAGAGCCATTGTTGTATTACCCTTGATATCCTGAATGCCATCAAAATGTCTTCCTTTCAATATTCATTTTATCTTTGGGTAAAGAAAAATGTCACTGGGGGCCAGATCAGGTGATTAGGGAGGGTGTTCCAATAGTTATTTGTTTACTGGCTAAAAACTTCCTCACAGACAGTGCCATGTGAGCTGGTGCATTGTTGAGATGCAAGATCTGTAAGTTGCTGGCAAAATGTTCAGGTCATTTTCATCTAACTTTTTCACACAGCCTTTTCAGCACTTCCAAGTAGACAACTTCATTGAATATTTGTGCAGTTGGTATAAATTCATAATGAACAATTCCTCTTATTAAAAAAAAATGTTAGCAATGTCATTTTGACTCTTGATTTAGACTTGATATAGATGGAAATTTTTTGGCAGTGGAGAATTGGCTGAATTCCATTGTGCACTCTGACACTTTGTTTCAGGGCCATATTGGTACCCCTAATGTTTCATCACCAGTAAAAACACAGCCCAAAACATGGTCTTGCCTTTCCAAAAGGTCTTGGCAAACTTTGACTCTTCTTTGCTTTTGTTCATTGATGAGCTCTTTGGGGACCATTTTTGCTTACACCTTTCTGCTGCTGAGATTTTCAATTTCTCTTTTGATGTTTACTTGGTCTTCTAAGATTCTGTCAGTCAGCCAATGATTTTTGCAATGTTTTTGGCAGTTCTGCTCGTTATGGGCCTCCCTGACCTCTGTTCATCAGTGATATTTTTTTTCCCCTCACAAAAACCTTCAATCCATTTGGAAACTGCTGTTTTCGTTATGGCATTATCCCCATGAATTTGAGCTAACATGTCCCTTATTTCAGTTGAACTCTTGCAAAGTTTATCAAGAAATTAAATGTTTGTTCTTTGCTCTAATTCAAGTTCTAACACTCTTGTGAAGGCACACAAAATCACACAACAATAATCAACATCACTCAGCAAGACTCTACCACATGTTGACATGAACACAGCTGTGAGATGCTGATCTTCCAAGGTTATGGAACCTTACCAAGTTGCTTGTATAGTGCTGACAATGTACGCATACAGTGGCAAGTTCATGAACTTAATTGTCAGACCTCATAGAAACAGAGACAGTGACTTTTCAACGTTCTTTGTACCTTTTTTTGTTTTGACCATAAATAAAGTATTTTTGAGTATTTTCTGTTGATATTATTTAGAGTTCTTTTTTTGTTTAGTTTCCTATGAGCATTTAATCAAAGAAAACTTCATTCTCTGGACCATCAGGGAACAAAGAGAGATGGAAGTTCAGAGATAGATATCTGTGGAAGCACCTGAGCTGCCTGAATTCTCTCCAAACCTGGTAAATAATTCCTAAAAGATGAGAGAATTCAAATTCTGGCTTCTGGTGAGAATTGAATATTCCCCCAAATTGCCTGATGCACAGCCCCAGCTGAGACCTAATGTAAGTATTTTCTAAAAGAACTCGCAAATGCGAGGTGCTTCTAACAATATGTGTCAAGCAGTATGTAGCCGATGGTAGGAGTTAGATTTATGCATATTGTGGTTGTCCATTTCCAGCTGCTTTTGTGAAGTCAAACTTTTTTATGTTAACAGATCACATTATTATCACATTTAGTGGAGAATAATGAGATATGATGGTGATACATCATTGGCAGCTCATAGTGCCATTTGAAAACATGCTTGTTTTTTTAAGTCTGCAATAATGGGTCAGAGAGAGAGAGAGAGAAAGGCACACTGGCATACACGCAGCCACAAACACAGCTCTTAACAGCCAGTCCTGAGTAGCTCTTTGTAAATGTTTTATTGCCAGAAATGAACCTCAACAGGGGCTCAGAAGAGGGCCCTATTTCTCTCAATTAACAAAGGTGATAAAAATATCTGAAAGTTGAAATAGGTGACCAGTAGGATTTGCTGAAATTCTGAAGAGCACTGTATATGGAATGAAATGGATAGAGGTTACCTTTGGGTATTAGTGCTGCATCAATTCTGTAAAAAGCTGGTTTGACTTTGTGAAGACAAATGTTCAGCTCATCCAGAGACTATGGGAATCACAGAATATTGTAGTTGCCATCTGTGTTGTCAAAGTATTCTCTCCAGCCAGTCATTTATTCTCTCTTTCTGTATCTCTCCTTTATCTTTCTTTCTTCATCTCTGTTTTATCGTTAAAGAGTATAGATGGAGAAAGAAATGGAGTGTATTATATAGGATAATATAAGGTTCTCTATCTTTGCCCTACACCCCAAGCTTAGTGGCATAATCCCAAAACATTTCCTCTGTGGCTCTTGCATCTCATAAATGTATCTAAACCCTTTGTAATCAAGTTGTACTTTCAGTGTGTGCTATTTCATGTGATAATGAATTTCATAAGTATTTCTGTTTTGCAAGAGGTAAGATAGTCTATTTATTAAAAACTTTGTATCATTCAAGATTTAGGAGATGAGGAAGAGCCTCTTGGGTAGAGGGACTAACATATGACTGACATGTCTGGGGAATTATAAATTAGAGAGGTTTTGTTGGAGCACATGGGGAGGAGGTGATGGTGATGACAAATGAGACTAAAGGGATGGAGAGAAGCAAGGTCATGGAGAACCTTAGTGCAAGGCTAAGCATTTGAACTTTATGCTGGAAGGAAACAAAGGGAAGTGCTAAAGGACTCAATCATCTTTGGATTTTAAAATACCACTGGTGTCCCTCAGGAGTTTTTTTAGTCCCAGCAGTAATTATTTAAAACTAAAAGCATTGGTATAATGATGTGGGAAATAGAATATGTAATTAAATTCCCACCATTGCATGTAACATTGAATTCTTTGAGATAAAAAATAAAAAGGTTGATCTGGTCGATATTAAATAGAATGACATTTTGAGGTCTTGAAGTGGGCACAAAAGTTAAAAAAGGAATTTCAATATGGACAAAGACACTTGAGATTATAGGGATTAGGTAATTTTCTCCATAATCATCATGCTATATGCTGTCGAATATACTC
Organism: Craseonycteris thonglongyai; assembly: GCA_004027555.1. Lineage (NCBI taxonomy): Eukaryota > Metazoa > Chordata > Mammalia > Chiroptera > Craseonycteridae > Craseonycteris > Craseonycteris thonglongyai. The sequence continues at coordinate 7,305 of PVKE010030678.1, forward strand.
CTGGGAAGATCCTGAAACTCATTACAGATGGTTTATCAATGCCTTGGGCCAATATTCTGCTTTAGGGTCAACAGTCAACCAAATATTGGGCAATAACATGAACATATTTGGTCTTTGAACCAAATAGAAAATATTATTTTACCAATGTAGAAAGGTCACAGTGCAGATCTGGGAACTAAACATTAAAAACAAATGTGGCTAGATACATGGAGAATGTGAGGACCAGAGGAGTCTTAGAGATCAAATGTTATGATGCCCTTGTTTTGCAGGTTAGAAAGTGGAGGCTGGGAAATAGGAAATGATTTGATCATGGACACACAGTTTAGACAGCAGGGTCAGAATTCTGACCTTCTGAGCCATGATTATCTCCTTCCCTGCTTGCCCACATCACAGTCAACACAGAATTGGTTTTTTAATTTTATTGTTAAATTTATTGGGGTGACATTGATTGGCAACAATTAGATAGTTTCTGGATGTACAAGTCCACATCACATCACCCATGCATCACATTATGTGCTCAACACCCAGAATTAGCTCTCCTTCCATCACCATATATCCGGTGTCCACTCCCACCCACCCCCAACTCTCGCTCTCCCCTCCCCCCCTTCTACAGGTAACCACCAAACCATTGAGTGTGTCCATAAGGCTGGTGCCCACTCCCACCTCCCTTCTCTCCTCTCTCTCCCCACTCCTCCCCTTTCCTCAGGTAACCACCAAACCATTGAGTGTGTCCATAAGGCTGGTGCCCACTCCCAACTCCCTTCTCTCCTCTCTCTCCCCCCTCCTCCCCTTTCCTCAGGTAACCACCAAACCATTGAGTGTGTCCATAAGGCTGGTGCCCTCTCCCACCTCCCCTCCCACTCTCCTTCCCCCTCCTCCCCTTCCCTCAGGCAATCACCAAGCTATTGAGTGTGTCCATAGGTCTCTGTTCAACACAGAATTTGACTTGGTTTATTATATGTCTTGTGAAACCAGCAAGATGTTCTTGTCTATTTCTCTCTCTCATTGGTAACACTCTGACTGCATTTTAAATCCTGAATCACTATTTTCCTGTTTACCCTTTAAGGACTACATCAATTTATGTTTTAAATCCCTTTCCCTACAAGCAGTCACTAGGCATAAGGCTTATTAATTTCCCAAGATGGTGGCAGGGTACCTCTCCCTGAGATATGAGAAAGTGGAGGATAGCTACCGAAGGACGGGAACTGAGCCAAAGTAAAGAATCCAGACTTTGTGAGGATAAATCCAAGAGGGCCAGACAAGTCACAGGAACCCAGATACAGTGAATGGGTAGTGACTTCTGGGAGACCAATGACCAAGAATCATAGAAATGAAGAGTGGAAGCTGAGATTATTAAGAATTTCAGAGGAAGAAATCAGGTGCTTCCTTTTGTGTTTGTGTATAGGTTATTTAAAGGGGCTGAAAATGTGCAAAATAAAACCACTGTTCAGGTACTGTATTATCATCTTTTTTTGAAAGGTTAATTTTATTGTTCTTGACATAGAGAGAGTGAGACAGGGAGACAGGGGAGGTCCCAGAGCATTCTCCACAGTTTTATGTCATTAGTTTTTGACATGGTTTCATTACCCACAGGTGGATGGGGCTATGCAGGGCGGAACCAGGTTAGGGGCCTCCTGCATGGGAGGTATGCCCCCTCAAGATGGGGGTCAAATTGGGGGCCTCCACATGGGAAGCACACCCCAGTTCAGTTTATGGGTCCTCATGGGCCTGGGCTGGGACTTGATCTTTGGACCCCAGGGCTCCAAAGTGAGCACTCAACCAGCTGAGTCATCCTGGCTTCCCCCTATATTTTTGTCTTGTTTACATGACATTGATTATCTCAGCTGCATCGGATATGTGGTCTCAGTTAGTGATGTCATCAGGCCTTCTTATTTCCTTTTTGTAAACATAGGCCACTATTTGAGCTGACAAATGACAGATGTCAGCATATTCTTAACTGAGAAGCTGTACATAATGTTGTAGGCTTCTGGGCCTCATAAGCATTCTCTCTGTTTCTTCACTGAGCACATAGATTGTTAATACCTACCTAACTGGGCTGTTGGCAGGAATACATGAAGTAGCCTTTGTAAAGCTACTCTTACAGTGCTTGGCACATACAAGTCCCTCCATATGTCATTCTCTTGAAATCCCTCCACAAAAGCCACAGGTCAGGGGAATTCTGGTTAAGGAATAAAGAAACAGATACAGCTATTTCTTAAGTGTCTACTTTGTTTCTGGCTCTGTGCCTTTCTGTTTAGTCACTACATACCTTCAAAGTGTATTGCTTAGAGCATTATAAAATAAACCAAAGAAATATGACACGTAATTTGAAGCGTTTAGAAAGATCTTGAGATTGTCAATTTCAAGACTTTTGTTTTGTAGAGAACAGTCTAAGACCTAGAACATTTGCAGAGGACGTACAGTCAGGGCCATGGTTCAAAGCCAGGACTTTTGGCTTCTTATCTGCTTCTCATTCTGCCATGTATGTCATCTCTGACAGCAAGACTTCCAATAGTCTGGTGCATTGACTATAGAGTGAAATGACATTATCAGTGGTAATCAAGAATTGAATCACTGCTGCAATTCAGAGTGGACTAGCTCTTTGCTTATTGACCATGGTGTTTATTGAGACACGAATTATATAATTCAATAGGATGTAAAGTAGTACTACCCAAAGAGACATATCCAGACCAAACTATACTCCTTGTAACTCCAAATTTTTATTTTTTTAACATACTCATATAGAACTTAACACATAACCAGTACTCTTTGAGAGGTTTTATAAAAATTAACTCCTTTAATCCTCATTACAACTCTGAGAAGAGATATTACTGTCTCCGTTTTCAAGATAATTAAAGTGAGGCACAGAGAGAATAAGAACTTTTCCAAGATTATATAAATTGGAAGAAGCAGAATCAGAACCCAGAGATCATGCTCTTAATTCACCACTCCACTGTACTGCCTCTGATTATCAAAAATACTGAGTATTCCTCTCAATAAGGGCATTCTTTCATTCATTTTCTCCCTTTCTGGAGGTTTTTCTATGTCACTTCTCCTCCAAGGGGCCTGAAGTCCATCTGTGCTTCCTCACATTTTCTGTGTCTCTGATTGTCTAGCCTACCTGTATCCTAACTCTGAGATTTCTATCTTCATTGCTGTTCACTTTGTAGGGAATGAGAGTCCAGTAGGGTAACAGGTAAAACACCAAGATGTTTTAATTAACTCCTTCACTTACACTATTTACTAGATGCTAGGTATTAGAGTTAGAGGGAGATAAAATACACACAGCTTATCCTCATGGAGCTTTTAGTCTAGTGGGAGAGCTAGACATTAAACAATCACAGAGATAGCTTTATATTTTAAATGAATATAATATGCTGAAGAAGAATATAAGGCATAGCTATGAGAAAATGCAATATTATAACCTAATTTATATTAGGGTATGTGTGTAAAACCTCCTTGAGAAAGTTATTCGGAAGCTCATAAATCAAGGGTACACTATAGTAAGCCAGGAAAAGACTATGGGTAAGAGCATTACAAGCAAAGGGAATAGCAGAGCAAAGGCTCTGAGGTAGGAAAAGGATTGACACATTCAGGAAAACTGACAGATCATCCATTCGGAACTGAGTGGATAGTAATGAACTTGAGAAGACAAGTGGCATGGCTTGGCTGGAGAGGTGGTCAGGTCAGATCATCTAAGGCCTAGAAGGCCAGAATAAAGGCTGTTTTTATTGGAGTTACTGGATTTTATTATAAGTACAATGGAAGCCATTCGAAAACTATAAGCGGAGGAGGAAAGCTGGGATGGCTCAGCGGGTTAAGCGCTTGCTCTGCAGCCCTGGGGACCGAGGATCAAATCCCGGCCCTGGCCCATGTGGAGCCGCATGATGAACTGAGGTGTGCTTCCCATGCAAGAGGCCCCCAGTTCAGTTTTGCCCTCCAGTTTGCCCCTAGCTTGAGGGGGTGTGCCATGTGGGAGGCCCCCAGCCTGGTTCCAGTCCTGTGCAGCCCCCACCCACCTGTGTGGAACTAACTCATATCGAAAACTCATGACATACAACTATGGAGACTGCTCTGGGCCCTCCCCCTTCTCTCTGTCTCTGTCTCTATCTCTCTCTGTCTCTGTCAGCAACTATAATATAAATCTTTTTTTAAAAAGAATGGTAGGAACGTGGCAAAGGTTGATGGGAAGGAGGTAAGAATACAAATAAAGAGAGGGACTACAGGCTTTCACCGTAGACCAGGGGAGATTTAGCAATAACTTGAAATAGAGTGGGGGTCAGTGAAGCTGAGGTAGACAAATTCAAGATATATTTTTGAGTTATAACTAACAGGATTTGTTGATGGACAGGCCATGGGATTTAGGAAGAATATGTGTCATGGATAAATCTCAGCTACAGTATAAAAATTTGATGGATGTACTGGATTGTTGGCTTAGTTGGAAAACACTGGAGGTATCTGCATAGCTCTGAGTACATCCTCATCTGATGCCGCTATAAAGCCAGCTGCACTGTAGATCTCAGTCTTTGTGCCAAAAATTGCTGATGCCTAAATAACCCATTTTTGTTTTAGCTTCATCTTGGGCCCTGATTTTAAATGAATCTTGAATATATGTGGTCAGAAAAAATGGTCTGTCAATATTTCTTTTAGTTTAGGATTTTTTATTTTTTATATTTTTTACTCCTTTCTGCAAATTTGTTCAATTAACGATGGTGAGGGACTATTTCATTGCTGGTTTAGTGGTTAATAATCAGATAAAGATAGAAAATATAATTTCATCATGTAATTATCACTAACTAGTTTTTTAAGATTTTTATTATTATTATTACATAGGCCTGAAGGTTTAATTACACCAGTTGGGGAATTTTTTTCATGCATTTGTTAAAGTAGAGGCTAGCAAATATAACTCCTTTAAAAAAAGGCATTATTTTTTCCTCACTATGAAATCAAAGATCTTTGTCCAAAGAATAATTTGAGTAGTTATGAGAATCTACCTGTTATTCTGGTTTAGTCCTTGTCATTTCCTAACACACTTGTATTTTATCAGTAGTCCTCACATGTTTTCTTTGTGAAAAATATTTCTCTGTATAGAAGAAAGTTTATCATTTGAAATGTTAAATGCAATTATATTGACATATGGTGATAATGGGATAAAGCATGTGGGTTAAAGGTTGCAGGAACCATGGCTTGGCAATTAGTGATGTAAATGAAACATTCATTATCCGTCATGCTGAGAAGTTGATGAACTGTACAGTAAATCTGAGCCCACAGTCAGGACTGAGATAAGTCATTTCAGACAGTACAGTAGAGTATTTATGAGCACCAGGGACAATGATTCAGTTCCCTGTCGTGGAGATTTCTTTACCTATTGGTTTATGTTTAATAAAGTTTAAACAACACACTTTCCTTCCACAGGAATACATATGAGATTTTAAGATTCCTCTTAAAATTAAGCATTTTTGAGAACTAAAGTGACTAGATGTTGACAACTGATTTTTTTTTTTCTGTAAAAGCTCATTCAATAAAAAAAGAAGAGATGTATGGTAGATTATTTGTCTTGAAGAAGAGCTTTGATGTGTTTCAAAATGGAACCTTGAGTTTGTAAGAAAATGACACCTTTAGAAACCTGAGTCTTTCCCTATAGGTCCTAAATCCTGAAGGATGGATTATGTAAAAATAACTGCTATTTTTCAATTCTCTACCAAAGCATTAAAGGGGATATGAAGATACTTCAAAAAATAATTTTTAAGCTTTTTACTTTGCCTATTGCTCATTTATCTTGCATACCTGTAGACATGAGCATCACCCATCCAGAAAATTTGAATCTACACTGATTTTATAAGTTGTTGAAACCTGTTTTACTCAAACTTTTAATTTTTTAAAATTTCAATTATATAAAACAGTGTCTTCAAAAGTAAGAAAGAATTATTGGAGAAATATTAAAACTTCATTTATTTAAGATAACTCTTGCTATAGCTAGAAAGCTCAAGAAGTCAATTGGAAAAGGAATGTTATGCAGCCATGATCCTCAGCCTGTCCTCTGAGCCAGAAATACTGTACCTTTGTTGATGGCTTAATTAATTGAGGTTCGCAAAAGGACAAACCAGGCCACGTCAAAACTGTAAACACTAATAGTAATAGTAATAGTAACCTCTAACATTTCTTAAATTTGAGCTTGTGCTACTTCTTAATTCTCCACCCATACATGCTAAGCCAAGCATTGTTCTAAGCACATAAATAACTCAATTCATCCTCCTAGTAACCCAATGAAGTAGATCGTATTATTGTCCCACTTTATGGATGAGGAACCTTAGGCTCAGAGGTAAAAAATGATTGTCCAGTCATCCAAATTCACACAGCTAGTAAACTACTGGTCTGGGCTTCAGATCTAGCCCTGTACAATCCCACAGTTCTTATCAAACCACTTAGCTGATCTTCCCCACCTCTCACCCTCCCCTCATCCCCCATCATTCCACTTTTGCTTCAATTTGGGGCACTCTTCTCTTCATCATCAGGCATCCAGTGCCTTACAGATCTTAATCGTTTGTCTTTACCAAGCCAGATATAATTAATCTTTAGGACTTTAGGAGAAAATCATCCATGCCAATGTGTTAATTTGTTCAAGTAGTTGTCCCTTATCTTTCTATTGGGATGAAGAGCTGCATTTCTGCCTTAGAGAACACTGGCTATCTTTAGAAGAGGTTGGATCATGTTGGTCCTCAACCTTGACTCACCTAGGAAACTTGAAAACCTATTCCTAAAACTACCTCCAGAAGTTCTAATTTAATAAGACTATGCTGGGGCCCAGTCACTGGTATTTTTAAAAAGCTTTAGTGTGATTCTAATAAGCAGCTGGGGTTGGGAACCTCTGGATACAAGTATATGTTTGGTTTCCCTCTAGCCTCATCTACTATGTCTTGCTCCCAAAACCTTCCACCCCCCAACTCTGTTCTAGATACTAACATCTTTGCTGTTCCTGTAACCGGGCAAGCATATATTTGCCTCAGGGACTTTGCACCTGCTGCTTCTCTTTACTGAAACACTTTCCCCAGATATCTGCACAGTTAGCTCCCTGACGTACTTCAGTTCTCTGCTCGAATGTCATCTAAACAGTGAGTGCTTCCCTAACCACTTTTTATAAAACGATACTCCCCTTCCTCCTAATATTCTCTATCTGCTTTATAGATTTTGATCATCTATACTCTATCAATTCCCTTGGTGTTTCTTTGTCTGCACTGCCCCTATCACAGGTGACATATGACATATCATACTAACTTGCTTATATATGTATTCTATTCCCTAACATTGGATTGTAATTTTCATGTGAGAAGGTGGCTTGCCTGTTTTTTGGTTTTTGTTTTTGTTTTTTCTGCTGTACCCCCATGTCTAAAAGAATTCATTGCACAGAGAAGGAGTTCAACAAATATTTATTGAATTGAATTAAATGAAAAAATTTAGGGAGAAGCAAAGGAAGTCCTGTACCTGAAATTCATTTCTTCAGTCAGACAGCAAACTGCACTGAGGCTCCCTATGCTGGCTCAGAGCTCTGTACTGTGGACACTAACTATTTCATGGATCTTTGTGTGCAGAGCTCAGGTGGAGGTGCTGGTGAACTCTCTTGCCTTCTTCAATAGCCTTCCACATGTTTCTGCTTTCCCATTATTCCTGTACTCATCACACTCTCAGTAGACTCTCCCTTTCCCCACTGTCAATAGCAGAGTAGTGTGAAAAAGTCTGTACTAAAATTGAGGTTAGCACCCTCTCCTACTTTACCAGGGGCCCCTGAATATGTTCCCTAACCCTTTGTCTCTAGCAGTTCTAGATGCCTGAGGTCATTGAATCTCTAACTGCTTCCCACATGTCTCCTCCCCACACCCTCTTCTCTTAACAATTGGCTTACACTATGAGGCAGTGAAGGAGGAGAAGGGCCCAATAGGAAGTTAGCTGGGTGGCAGGGCAGTGGCAAATGGGGGCACTCCACCCAAGAGGAATAGTCCAGATGTGCCAGGAATCTCAGCTGAGTGGAAGAAAAGTCCAGGCGTGTGTGTGTGTGTGATATGACAATGAGAAAGGGAATTCAAGGGAAGGCTTAATAATTCTTATATTCCAAAAACTGTTTTATGGGTGGATGGGGAAGAGTTCTCCAGGAGACAAAACTATTATAGACACAGTAGTTTATACAATCCCCAAATCACAGGTTTTGACTAAGATTTGGATGTCCTTTTATACCACTCTATCTACCAAATAATATAATGAATTATGCTGGCTCCCTTGTAAGGAAATGAGGTCTCTATTATGGGGAACATTCAAAGAAAGAGTAGATGACCTTCCTATAGATACACTGTGTAATACATTTCAGTGTTAGCTGAGAGATAATCCAGTATGTCACTGAAGTCATTCTATCTTTAGAATGTTGTTGATCACTGATTAACAAGTTATGAAGAAAAAAATTTATTAACCTTACGTAAATTATAGATATTTTTGAGAATTAGAGGAAAAATAAAAATTTGATTTACTGGTTAAATTTAGTATCACTTTTTTTTGACTCCTTAACATTTCTTGTTAACTCTTATGTGATAATGTTATAATTTTATATGTCATTAACTACATGTTGTATTTGATTTACAATAAGGAATCATATTCAGTTATCATAGTTTGTTGATTATTCAGGAGGTCCTCAGTTCATCACTTTAAAAAATCAGAAGGAATAATGACCAGAAAAACAAATATCCTAGTAATTTTGAGGAGTAATCAAGACTAACCTTCTGAAAGTTTGCAAAGGAGTGTGCACAAATCTATTCTGATTATTTACACACCATTATGCTCCTTGTAAAATAGCCCTACATATGTTACCAAACTAATATTTTATTTTCATTTATTTCATGAGTTGATTACAGCCACTCTTCACTTAACAACCTACCTGTTTAATGACCACTGGGACTTATGACCAGTTCTTCAGCTATGGTAATTCTCTTTCTCACTTTATGTCTCATTCCCATAGTTGGTTAGTTTTTACTACACGAAGTATTCACAATCACATAAGACTACATATTTCATTTGTAAGTGTGGTGTCACATGATATCTATTGAAAAATATATGCCATATGGTGCCATGACACACCACAGGGCATCTGCCTTTAAGCTTCTCACTTATTGACCAACTCACTTAACGACCAAATCATAGGAATGCAAATCGGTCATTAAGTGAGGAGTACCTATACTCTGGGAAACTGGAAATTGTTTTTCATAGTTATGAAGAGGGAATGTTTAGAAGTAAAGTCTGTTCATATTCTAATCCCTCCTAAAATCTGATGTATGGCAAACTGATTTGAATTTTTGAAAAGCAATAAGGGAATGTAGGACTAGGAATGGTTCCTAGGGAATGGAAATAATAGGAGTGAGGAGTAATGATAGATACAATAGAAAGGGGAGGTCCTGGGGAAGCCAGGATGGCTCAGCAGGTTAGGCTCAGCAGGTTAGGCTCTCGCTTTGCAAACCTGGCCCCAGCCTGTGCAGACCCATATGCTGAACTGGAGTGTGGCCCCAGTTCGGTTCTTGCCAAAGTGAGCTTCCCATGTGGGAGTCCCCTGGTGTGGCCCCCAGCTCCTGGGGATGTGCATCCTATGCAGGAGGCCCCCAGCCTGATTTCCCTCCCTGTGTGGCCCCTGCCCACCTGTGTGGAATCATGTTGAAAACTAATGACATGCAACTACAGAGACTGCTCTGGGCCCTCTCCCTTTCTCTCTGTCTCTCTCTGTCTCTGTCAAAAACAATAAAACTGAATCTTAAAAAAAAAAACAAGAAAGAAAGAAAGAAAAAGCAAGGGGATGTCTTGGTGTTGGGCCCAGTCAAGAGCGAGAGACTGTGTCAGAAGTGTACTTGTGTCACTGGCCTGAAGACCGGGTTAGGAGTCCCTGTGCATTTTCCAGGAGGTGTAAGACCTAGAAGGATTTGGTTGAAATTGGACTATGTAAAACCAAGTTTGCACACAAGAAAACTAGGAGTTCAAGGGCAAATGTAAAGAGATAATACTCTGCATGTGTGAAATGTAGGTAGAGGAAGAAAATGCTTTTTTAAAATGACAAAGCATAAAGTAGCCCTCTGATAGCTTTGCTTCTCCCTGTCATGACAAAAAGATGCATTCTCACTGGAATCAGTGTCAACAGCATAAGACTTGTCTGTCCTACAGTCTTTCACACAGGGGCTTAGTGAACTAAGCCATTTTTTTACCCCACGTAAACTTGATTTTCTGTTTAATCCTACTCAACTGTTTGGCAAGTAACAGAGAGATTTTTCTTCCTCTTTGGGACTGAAGTATTGTTTTCATGATTCATGCAGTGATCAGTATGACAAAAACATGGCATAAACTATCTCTGTTTCTACAACCTCCTTGTGGAATACAGACATTCTGTCCCATTACATTAGCCTTCCCATTTTACAGATGAGGAAATTGAAGCTCAGGGACAAAATGTCATTCGTTTTGACATTGAATGAATGAAAATGTTGTTCATTCAGCTGGCAACACAATATGAACTCATTTTCTTCTGTCCCTAAGATCTGCAGACTCTTCACTATCAACAGGTGCTAGATCCCACCTGATTCTCTCGTTTTTAACATTTTGTAAATTTTAATTTCTGTCTGGTGTAGAGACACTAACTTATTCCTTTTTCTCTGCCCAAGTTTTCAAATAGATAGCCTACTTGTTATGTGAAACAATACAATTAAATTAAAAAAAAAAATATTTGTCTTTTCTTAGCCCTGCAGACTTAAAATGGATTTACTGTCTCATGAACTGTCATAAGGTTTAGTTTTCACTTACCCCCTTCTCTATAAACATTTCTCTACTGGCTTTATTCAATCAATTATGGTACTTTTCATTTTCTCTCTGTAAGGTTATTTTTACCAAAATTAATTAATACATGAGGTCTCTTAAGTAAGTTTCCTTGTTGTTAAATTTATTTATCATCCAGTTAGAATATAAGAGCAGGTTACAAAATATTCTGATATTATAATTGCACATATTTATATGAGATATATTAATTTGTGTGTGGTGTGAGTGCAGAATGAAGTATGACAATTGCAAGGCCAGATAACATGAATAAAGGATAGATTATCCAACATAGATCAACCTTTCTTCCAGTGCTGTGGGCTGTCTATTTAATTCCTTCTCATTAGTGCATATATTAATTCAAAGTTTTTTCTTAAACTGGGTGGATTCCAACAGCAACAACAGAAGACCACGTAATTAAAGTAAAATTTACTTGGGAAATAAGTTGGAGTATGTGCTTAAAGTAACAGAGTAGGGGAAGGCGGTGGGATCTCAGGTAACAAAGTCCCATTTAAGAAATTGTATTGTTATTTGATTTGATTTTTTTTTTTAATACAAGTTGTTCACTTTCACAGATGGGAAGATTTTGGAGTAAACAAAATCTTGTGTGGCAGCCTATCAATATTTTACATCATCAAAAGTTGCAGTTAACCTTCCCCTAGGGAGAAGACTTTTGCAAAGTCACAGGGGTGACTGGTTTTTCTTTGAGTTTGCTAGAGCTTGGGTACAAATAGTTCCTAGAATCAAGACTAAGTACAAACTATAACAAGTGATTGGATAGGCTCAACCCATATCTTCTGTGACCCAAATGACTATTGTAATTTTTCAAACAATCACAATAAATATATTTGACAAAATATGGGGATGCTGGGATAGCTCAACAGTTGAGCGCTTGCCTCACAATTGCAAGGTCTGGGGTTTGGTTCCCAGCCCCAGTTCATGTAAACTCATATGCTGAACTGCAGTGCAACTGGTCACCACCAGGATGGCACTGCGGGGAAGGGTCCCGTCTCCCATGTGGGAGGCCCTCAATTGGGTTCCCTCTCCCACGGCCCCACATCCACCTGTGTGGAACGAAACCATGTCACAAATAATGATCTACAACTATGGAGACTACTCTGGGCCCTCCCCTCTTCTCTCTCTCTCTCTCTCTCTCTCATCTTCTCACTCATTGTTTGAGAGAACAAATTATATATATATGTATATACAGTGTTCCCTCGCCACTTCACGCTTCATGGTTTGTGGCTTCAGTGCTTCGCGGGTTTTCCCAAAATATTCATCAAAAAATAAAAATGAAAAAATACAACCCTGTCGGCAGCCACATGGCGGAAAGGAGCGTTGTTTCATGT
>PVKE010030679.1:0-19485 GCA_004027555.1 Craseonycteris thonglongyai
GAGGCGAAATTGTTATCCAACCAGTATGTACTGTTATCTTTTTCAAAAAGCCCAGTGCTAAGTTACATATGGAATAACTCAATGCTGTTAGTATAATTAATTAGTAATCTTTTAACTGGCCAGTATACTGTTGACATTCTATTTTAGAGTCTGAATGAGTAAAACCAGATTCCCTTCCTCCCAAAATGTATTTTTTCAGTGGGCAGTGGGCCAAGATCAGTATTTACATTTGTGTGTTTTAATATGTTTTAGTATGTTATTTCCACATAAGGTCTAATGGAGTGGTTTTAAAATCTGGCTGTGCCCATCTGAGGCCTGTGGAATTGGAACATTCCAAGGTGAGGCTGGAGAATCTATACTTAAAAAAAATGTTCTGGGTGATTTTTATGATCACAAGACTAGAAAACCATAAGAAATCTAATCTAGTCTAGGTTACAGAGATTAAATGAGCCAGTGAATAACATTTACAACTAAAGAGGATAAAGTGAGGGTGGTATGTGAATGCTTTTAAGAGAATTTACTGTTGAACAGTTCATCACCTTGAGTGCATTGAGAAGAGCTGTTCTCACCCACTCCTCTTGCATCAGATATTTTGCAGTTGCATTCTCCATCCAAAGCTTTTGAGTCTGAAAAGTGAAGAAATGATATTAGGAGAAGATAGAATTATGAAGTAATATACATGTGTATCTGTAGTTTTTCATTTTCATTAATGAACATTTAATTTAAGGATCACTTATAGAAAACTTAGCTGAATAATGAATAAGCTCACTTAATACTGGTAATTACCCTTTCCCTTTTTCCTTGCTTTGTTCCTTATTCTCATGTCACATAATGGTTGAGTTAGGCTGAATTAAAGGGCATTTGCGGACATAGTCTTAAAAAAAAAAAGTGTGAGTAATAGATGTAGGAATAAAAAGCTTCTTTTGTTATCTTTGAAGATTAAAAAACTTGAGAACATTCTCTTTAAATACTTATTTAATGTTGTACTTGAAATTTTACATACCGGTATAGAAATATAATCAGGAAGGAAATGTTCTACTAAAACAATTACATACCTTTAATAGAGCTATTCGATTTTAAAAGAATACCAGGGGAAGCCAGGATGGCTCAGCGGGTTAAGTGCTCACTTTGCAGCCCTGAGGATCGAATCCCGGCCCCAGTCTGTGTGGACCCATATGCTGAACTGGGTGTGCTTCCCTTGCAGGAGGATCCCAGTTCAGTTCTCCCTTCTGGTTTGGCCCCTGGCTTGAGGGGCCAGGCCTCCTATGTGGGAGGCCCCCAGCCCAATTCCAACCCTGCACAGCCCCTGCCCACCTGTGTGAAACGAAATCATGTTGAAAGCTGCGGTTATACAACTATGGAGACTGCTCTGGGCCCTCCCCCATCTCTCTGTCTCTCACTGTGTGTGAAAAACAATAAAATCTTTAAAAAAAAGAATACAAAATGTGAGAAGCCTCTTCAAGATAGTGAGGTCTGAGTATGTCAGTGAGGACAGCAGTTCAAAATCATTTTTATTTTTAAATAAAAAAATATTTAATTGCAATACAAATTTATCAGCTGTAGAAATCTTTCAAATTGTCAAAATTGATTCTCATGAGAATGATCATCAATGAAAAATTTACACAATTAAGCTTTTACTTAAGATTATAATAACTTGTTTCTATCAAGTTAGGTTTTATAAGTTTAAGTATTATTTAGCAATACCACTTTCAGATTTATGAGCCTCAGTTTATGTCCTACCTAGAAAATATGAGTGTTGCAGTTCAAAAGTTAGACCATTCCCAGCATTTTCTTTTGGCCATCTCTCGGGACACTATGGCCAGTACTAGAGTGTGATCCTTAGCAGTGGTCATAGGATTTCAGATAGCCACTCTGATTTCGTTATTTGTCAGGAGTCCCACTGCCCTTTTTCCACAGGCCTCCTTTGAGCTGCTATATTGTTTAGATAAAAGGTAAAGTTACGATCTACATTAATTAATATATCATCCATCATGTGAGGTTGTGTTGTCTCAGGTTTTGGTCATGAAATCTACTTTTGCCTTGGATCATTCCTCAAAGCTTCCTGATACCTATCTCCTCCACTTTGTGGGCCTCCTGAGCCTTGCCCCCAAATTTATGATTCTTAAAACTAGTAAAAACCATACGAGATGTTGGTGAAAATCATTTTTGTTGAAAAGTCAAAAACACAGTTATTGGTAAATTAGACCCCTCCTTCATTAAGTTTAGGAAGCTTAAAAACAAAAACAAATCGCCTCTTCATATGCTTTAAATATAGAGGTAGTAGAGGTGTCAGTACTATACAATTTACCTTTCTTGGCTTTATGAGACTTTTGGTTTTATTTTGTTGTAGCTTATTATAAAATGTTTTACTTGCATTCTAGTGTGTACATATTTTATATTTCAAAAATTTTTATGACCATATAAAATACCTTTAGAAATTTTTAAAACTAATATACATGTAGATGTAAATGTGATGCTGAGAATACAGAATTGTGGTACCTGTTCATAGAATTTGCCCAAAAATTTCTTTAATGGTATTATTCAGATGGTGCAGCACTTATTTACACTTCAGTAAAAGAAAACAAAAATATAGATTTAGTATATAAATACATTGTTCAGAAACTATATGGGTTTCCTTATAAGATTCCTGCTGTTGTTGTGGAAAAAGATGCAGTATTTATGTAAGTACATTCTTAAATTTATTATTTTGTCGTGTATTGTTGCTGTAATTTGATGGAGTCATTTTTAGTTTTGAGGTGAGACCAATAAAGCTTTCCAGAGTAGGTGAGGATCTAGTCCTAGATAGCTTTTTTTGTAACCTGCCTTGATCTTTTTATCATTGCCTTTTAGATTTACTGCTGGCCTGAGCTCTTTCCAAAAGTGTTGCTAACATCTCTAAACTAGTGGATATATGTCGGTATATACACTTACTCTTTAGTTAGTTAGGATATATAAAGTACCCCGTATAATCTAGACATTTTAAATAGAAATTAGTAAACGATAACTTCAGCATGATAATGAAAAAGCTGATTAGTTTTTCATAATTGGTCAAATTTAACTTCATAAAAATATTCCCTTTAATGTGATTATGGCTTGAATGAAAGAATGACTATATAAATGCTTGAGAATTTCTCATGTGTATTTCTTTCCAGTCCAGCAGGGTGGGATAATGATAAGAAAATAGGAATATTACATGAAAATTTTCAGACATTAAAAGCAGAAGATAATTTTGAAGACATTATAATTAAGCCACCTGTCCGAAAGGTAACAGTTTTAGTATATATTGTTAATATTTAGGCTTTTAAACTGACGGGGAAGTCCATAATTTTAAGAATGTAAGGTAGAAAGGTAAAGGGGTCCTTTCCTATTAAAGGGTTTTCCAAGTGTAATTTGAATGCTTGAAATGTACCATTCAAAATAAAGATCTGTTACCAAATGTAAATCAGCTATTCAGTTACTGAATCATGAAATCATGGATTGGTCTGAGTAAGTATGTGGACCTTGAATAGTTTGAATAGGTAGAAACTGAACTTACCAACCTAGATCTCAGTCAAAAGCCAAGAAAGCGTTGCTAGAATAATTTTATTTCTGTCTATTGGGGCAGATCTTGGATCTTCTCTGCAGTCATTAGTTACCCATCCTATCCCATAGCTATCCAGAAGCTTCCAGTTTCTTTACATGTCAGTTTTATGACTTATTAAATCAGGTTCCAGAAGGTACTCTTCTTTCATGTTATCTTAATTTCATGTTTAGCAGTATATGATGTTCTATAGTTAGGTATTATAGATGTTTCTGAAAAGTTCTATACATATGAGTGTTTGCATATACTTGCAGTACTTCTCACTGATATTTAATTTGGACATGTTTCAAGAAAAAGTAATTTTGATTTAACATATAATAAGATTCTTAAGAATCGAAACATTTGTATTGAGCATCTGTCTTCCCTTTATGGGTAATTAGAAATAAGAAAAGTAATGTAAAATGAAAACTCAAGTGGTATGGTATTTGGTGTGTCTATTAAAAGAAATGCACACATTAAAAAAAAAAAAAAATAGCTGGTTTCCCCAGTCTCTCTTTTACCAATAAATTTTGCTTTGTTTTAGTTGTCTTTTATTTATGCCACAAATATTTATTGGGCCTTTGCTTAGACACTGGGTTCTAACTATAGTAGGGTGATGCAATAGTAAATCTATACGTAGGCCATCTCTCAAGTGGTCAGAAGTGCTATGAAAATAAAGCAAGAGGGGAGAATGAATGTGAAGACTGGGCAGAGAGGCATGCCATTGTAGGAATTGTTAGGGAATGTCTCTGATAAGGGACATGTAATAGACAGTGCACATACCCTGAGGCAGGAATGTGCAAGGGGCCAGAGAGGCTGAAAAAGAACCATGAAGAGGGCCAGAATGGGAGAAGTTGAAAGGCAGAGTTAAGATGATGTGGGGCCTCATTTTGGGATGGAATGTGAAAGGGAACTAAAAATTTTAAAGCAGAGGGGAAGCTGGGATGGCTCAGTGGATTGAGAGCTTGCTTTGCATCCCTAGAGACCAGGGATCGAATTCTGGCTCTGGCCCAGACGGACCCATGTGCTGAACTGGGGTGTGCCCCCAGTTTAGTTCTTGCTGGGGCTTATGTGGGAGGCTCCCAGCCCAGTTCCTGCCTTGCACCTATCTATGGAGTGAAACTATATGGAAAACTAGTGCTGTCAACTATGGAGACTGCTCTGGGCCCTCCCCATTCTCTCTGTCTCTCTCTGTCAAAAACCAATAAAAATAAATCTTAAAAAAAAATTTTTTTTAAGCAGAAAGGGCATAGTATGAGATATGCTCAGAGTAGGGCAAATAAATTTGATTTAGCAAATAGTTGTATTTATAGAATAGGAAAGAAGGTAAGGTCACATGATGCTATCACTAGGCAAAGCAGCTTGTTAGAAAAGTTACATTCAGTTTGTCTTTTTCTATTACCTGTCTGAACACAGATGACACTGGACTGTTTTGAATGTAAATATTTTAGAAATATATTTTATGAACGATGCTTTTTGTAAACAAGAAACTTACTATCAATGTGGTTTTCTAGGTAGCTGGACGAACAGAATTTTCAGTGTATAATTTCATAATGATTTTTAAACTTTGTACATGTTTTGCCTATTGAAAATACAATTTAGGGGAAGCCAGGATGGCTCAGCAGGTTAAGCACTTGCTTTGCAGTGCCTGAGGACCAAGGATCAAATCCCGGGCCCTGCCCATGTGGACCCAGGTGCTGAACTGGGGTGTGCTTCCCAGTTTGGTTCTAATCCCCTGGTTTACCCTCTGGCTCAAGGGGGCATACCTCCCATGAGGGAGCCCCCAGTTCAGTTCCTGCTCCACTGGGCCCCTGCCCACCTGTATGGAACGGAACCATGTCGAAAACTAATAACACAACTGTAGAGATTGCTCTGGGCCCTCCCCCTTGACTCTGTCTCTCTCTGTCTCTGACAAAAAAATAAAATCTTTAAAAAACAAAATCAGAGAAAAAAAAAGATGTGTGGGGCCTTACTCAGGCGAAGTGAGGACTTTTGGTGTCATTTTGAGTGGGATAGAAGGCACTTGAAAAGGGAATTTGAGCAGAGGAGTCATGTAATCTAACCTGAACTTTAAAAAAAATCACTCTGGATATTGTATGTAAAATGGACAGTGGTGTGAGTGAAAAGCAACTTGCTCCGGTTTTCCTGCAATAAAAATGTAATGACTCTGTTAACTGATGAATTTTTAGAAGAAATGAGTTGCAAATGTCCCAATTTTGTTATTTCTAGATTTGCTCATTTTTACATTTCTTGCTGCTCAATTTCAGTTTGTGCATGAGAAGGAAATTGTGGCAGAAGATGACCAAGTGTTTCTTATGAAGCTACAGGTATGAGATTACATCAGAAGCAGATTTAGTGTGGTTAATGGGTAAACTGTTTTTATGTATAATAAAAATACAGCAATATATGCTATGAATATCTAACCTAGATTTCTTTTGTGTTTTTCAGTCCCTTTTAGCAAAGCAGCCTCCAACTGCAGCTGGAAGGCCTGTGGTCAGTATTACAGATTTTGACAAAATTATTAAAATTCAGTTCATACTGCTTTAGTTCGGTTTTCCTTAATCATATATATGTCTCATATGGATGTGCTTTGATAAAAACTTGAATTCAGAATTCTTGAATTTGAGCGATTTTAAAAGGTGAACTTCATTCTCTTTTAGATGAATTAAATTGTAAAGATGTATTTTGTAATGCTTGTTGTGTATCAGTTACTGTGCTGAACCATTTATATGTGTTATTTTATAAATCCTTACAACAGCCCTTTGAGACAGGTACATTATTACTAGCCTCATTTTGCAAATGGGGAAATGGAGACTTTGAAGGACATTATGGCTTACCTGAGATTCTACAGCTGGGAGGATGCAAGTCCATTTTGGGACCCAGATCTCACTCTCAAGCTTATACTCGTAACCACACCTCATTATTCAATTCTCCTTTTTCCATCGAAGGGCAAATTATTATTCTAAAATGTGATGGGTCTCTGGTATTTTCTGATAATGAGGACATGATTGCTAAACAGTTTAGTCAATGGTTTGCATTGTGAAGTTTCAGTGGAACAGATGGGGTACAGTCACAGAGTAATTCCTTTTTATAACAGCAACTTTTGTGAAGTTAAAAGTTTTTAGTTTTATAATTATGGTTTTTCTGTTCTTACATAGGATGCCTCACCAAGAGTCCCAGGAGGTTCCCCTCGAACACCAAACAGATCTGTGTCATCCACTGTTGCTAGCGTGTCACCCATCCCTGCTGGGTCAAAAAAAATTGATCCAAATATGAAAGGTACATTTCTCTCTTTCTTGGAGAAAGCAACACAATACATTTTATAGTAGCAAGAAGCTACCTAGAATTCCCTTTTACCACATCTATTTTCATTTTTGTGCAATAGTTTCTAATCTTTATAGGTATAATCTCATAGTTAATCAGACTGAGAACCATTTTATAGTAGTCTTTTTTTTTTTAATTAAAAAAATTTTTTTATTGTTAAATTTATTGGGGTGACATTGGTTGGTAACAATTACATAGCTTCCAGGTGTACAACTCTACATTACATCGTCTATGCATTGCATTATGTGATCGCCACTCAGTATCAGCTCTCCTTCCATCACCACGTATCTGGTGCCCCCTCCCAACACCCCTCCCCCTTTCACCCACCTTCCTCTTTACCCTCAGGTAACCACCAAACTATTGACTGTGTCTATAATACAGTATAGTCTTAATATGTCATTTCTATGTAAACTTTATGAAAGCTTTGTGTTATATTTTAATCATTTTCTTATGGTAGTTAATTGAAGAAATTTCTATTTTTACAATATTAAGTTACTTTCAATTAACATGAAGAAAAACAATATGCATAGTAGTTATTTCTATAGGAATAATTGCCACTAGTGGGATAAGTAGCTCAGAGTTTTTACATTTTTATGCCTTTTGGTATTGTTCTTCAAATAGATTGTTCAATTTATGTCAATATCGAGTGTTGCAAGTTTTTCACAACCTAACTGCATTTTATTTTTTTAAGATTTATTTTATTGTTTTTGACAGAGAGAAGGGGGAGGGCCCAAGCAGTCTCCACAGTTGCACGTCATTAGTTTTTGACATAGTTTCATTCCACTCAGGTGGGCTCAGGATGGGAACTGGGCCAGAGGCCTCTTTCCTGCATGGGAGGATTGCCCCGGTAGGAACCGAACTGGGGGCCCCCCCACATGGGAATGACACCGCAGTTCAGCATATGGTTCTGCACGGGCCGGGACTGGGACTCGATCTTTGGACCCTGGGGCTGCAAAGCAAGCACACAACCCACTGAGCCATCCTGGCTTCCCCCCTAATTGCATTTTTTAAATAACTAATAAGAACTTTTCCTCCAGTATTTACTTTCTATGTGTATTTATCTTCTGTGGATTGTTTATTGGTATCTTTTGCTCATTTGTCTCTTTGAACAGCTACTGGCTTTCATACAGGATTAGGTAACTTTTTGTAATATTTAAGGCAGATATTTCTCAACAGTTATATTTTTGAAGAACCCCTTTCAAAGGAGAGAATATTAGCAGTTAACATCTGTTTAAAATACCTTTGGCCTTTTAAAAATAACATTCTAATTTTTAAATACTCATCTTAAACTTTTAAAGGTAACTTATATTTTGTTTTATATATGAGTAAATTAGAGAAGACATTACCCAGCCTCTAAAGATCAAACTAGACTTGAATTTGGAACATACAGTCTTAAATTTTAAGTCTATTACTCATTTTCTGTGTGTGATTACTATGATAATGTGTAGAAAAATCAAATGTTTAGAGCATAATTTCTTGGTTTTTTGTTTTACAGCTGGAGCTACAAGTGAAGGTGTCTTGGCAAATTTCTTCAACAGTTTGCTGAGTAAGAAGACTGGCTCTCCTGGAGGTGCTGGTGTTGCAAGTAGTAGCCCTGCAGGTGGTGCTGCAGGTGGAAGCAGTGGTGCACCGCCATCTGCCAAAAAGTCAGGTTAGCTACCTGGAGCTTCTCTTTTTCAAAAATAGCCTCCTTAGGTACAGTTTACATGCCATGAAGTTCACGCATTGAAAGTGTACATTTCAGTAGTTTTAGTGTATTTACAGAGCTAGCAAGTCATCACCATAAACTAATTTTAGAATATTTCCATCTCCCCCAAAAGAAACCTCCAGCCTATTAGCTGTTACTCCTTCCCTTCTCCTGAGCCCTACAGTCCTGGGCAACCCCTAACCTGCTTTCTGTCTCCATGGATTCAGCTCTCTGGAGATTTCATGTAAATCGAATCATACAGTATATGCCTTCTTTAACATAATGCTTTCGAGATTCATCTATTTTTCAATATTTAATTTCTTTTTATTGGTGAATAAAATTCCATTGTATGGATATGCTACATTAAGTTTATTCATTCATCAATTGATGGACATTTAAAATTGTTTGCCTATTTTTGGCTATTAGGAATAATACTGCCATAAACACTTGTTTTGTGTACGCATGTTTTTATTTCTCATGGGTATATATACCTAGGAGCAGAATTGCTGGGTCACGTGATAACAGTATGTTTGTTTTTGAAGAATTGCCAAAGTGCTTTCCAAAACACTGAACCATTTTACATGCCCAACAGCAAGATGTGAGGGTCCCGATTTCTCCACATCCTCTTACATATGTTATTGCCTACCTTTTTGATTAAAGCCATCCTGGTGTCTATGAATTCATATCTTGTTGTGGTTTTGATTTGCATATTCCTGGTGGCTAATGATAATTGGGAATCTTTACATGTGTTTCTTGACCATTTGTATGTCTTTGGAGAAATGTCTATTCAAATCCTTTGCCCATTTTAAAATGAGGTTATTTGCCTTTTTATTATTTAATTTTAAGTGTTTCTTAAATATTTGTTTATTAGACCCTTATTAGATAAAGAATTCGCAAATGTTTTCTTCCATTGTATGGTGGTGGTGGTACTTTCAATTTCTTGATACTGTTCTTTGTAGCACAAAAGTTATAAATTTCCATGAAGGTCAGTTTTTTTGTTTGTTTGTTTTTTAGAAAGACTTTTTAAACCATTCTCCTTTTTAATCCCACCTTCTTGCTACTACCCTTGTCACAAATATCACTAGCTACCTTTTTTTTTTTTTTTTTTTAGGTTTCTGGCTATAAATTGAATTACTTCTTGGCTTTTTCATGGACAATGTAAAATATTAAGTTTCTCAGGACTGTCACTTTAGTTACCACTCTTATTCCTTTTCTTTTAAGATTCTAAAATTTTGTTGCTATTTTTCTGTTTTACAGTTCATATTGTCCTATGCCTTTTTTGAAAATATTTTTATGAGATTAAATGATAGGTACTACTTTTAATTCCATTTGGTAACAGACCCTACCATTTAAAATAAAGGAATTTATTTTTAAATTAGGATGTTTATAAAAATTAGTGTTAACCTAAAAATAAAAGGTCAAAGTGAGAGGCAACAAACATTTATTTGTGATCCAAAAAAATAGCTATTTGGGAAGCACCAATATAGGCAGAAACCCAAATAATGTTAGGAGGCAAAGGTAGGGGATATTTACTTATGAGGAAGGTAAGAGGGAACAATTATATCAATAGAAGGAAGACATTTATGTAGGTACAGAAAAGCTAACATAGTGATGCTAAAGAATGTTTTTAATTTTCAGTCCTATAGTCATAATAATCTGACTTGTTGTTGTCTTTACAAGCAGTTGTTTGGGATACAATGATGTGTTAAGCTCAGTACAAGGTTATTTTGCCATTTTAATATTCCAAAGGTGGTTTGAGGCATCCTTTGGGATGGCAGCTTCAACACCATTTGAAAGTGGCTTCATTTATATATATATTTTTTTACATTAGTATGATAAAATTAGTGAACCCATTAGCAATTTTTAAATGAAGAGACATTGGCATAAAACAGGCATGTCCAATGTGGCCCAGGACAGCTTTGAATGAGGCCCAACACAAATTCTTAAAGCAGTCTCCATAGTTGTACCTCGTTAATTGTGACATAGTTTCATTCCACTCAAGTGGATGTGGGGCTGCACAGGGTGGGAACTGAACCGGGGGCTTCCCTTCATGGGAGGTGAGAACTTTCTCCATCATCCTGACGATTACCAATTGTACTGCAGTTCAGCATGTGGATTTGCACAAACCAGGGCCAGGATTTGATCCTCAGGCCTTGCATTGCAAGGCAAGTACTCAACCTGCTGTGCTAACCCAATATACCCTATAAGATTATTTTGCGACATTTTTTAGCTCATCAGCTGTCGTTAGTGTTAGTGTATTTTATGTGTGGCCCAAGACAGTTCTTCTTTCAGTGTGGCTCAGGTAAGCCAAAAGCTTGAACACCCCGATATAAAAGATATTTTGACTTAATCTAAATCTTGTTTCTTTTCCTTCAATGTAGGCCAAAAGCCTGTCCTATCAGATGTTCACGCGGAACTGGACAGAATTACACGAAAACCAGTTACAGTTTCTCCTACAACACCTACATCTCCTACGGAAGGAGAAACTTCTTGAAGATACCAAATAAAGCCATTTCAGTGTTCTGGGATAATGTAACTTGCCTCTGCCTTTTCCTTCAAAAATGGAATTAGGGAGCTGGAGTGCTTTTTCAGATGGACTAAATTTGTCGTTTTTTTTTCATGGTTGCCCATTTTTATAAAAAGGAGCTATACAGAAGAAAAATTATTCTTCACTATGTAGGATTGCTATTTGCATTGCCACTTTGCATATAAGGAAGTAATTTTGGATTTCCAAAAAACTCAGAATTTTTAGATCTGAAATAACAGCCATGTGATTATATTTTTAAGGTTATTTATGACACAAGGGTTTAAGGAAGGGCAGAAAATAATTTGCTTTGGGCATTTGACTGACTTGGAAGTCCAAGCTTATTTTAGTTAAAACTATCAAAAAATTTTAGAATTATGTTAGTTTTACTGGAGAAGAGAAAATGATTGTCATATTTTTCACACTAACATAAATATACCACCACACATGGAATATGCGGAGAAAACTATCAGACAGCATTTCATACACTAGGCATTGTCTCAATCCATGATCCTATAAGTTGTAATCAAAATATGATTTCAGAATATTGGCCAAGATTTATTCTTTGAGAAGAAATAAAGCCACACTACCTAATTATGTAAAAGAAAAATGCAGAGGTTATTAAAATGTAAAGAGGTAACAGTCTTTGGACTTGTCTATATATATGTCATATATGTATGTCTTGTGTGTGTGTGTGTGTGTGTGGCTCTGCCTTAATATGCCCTTTTTTTGTTTGTGACTTTCAACTGTAATCAGTTAATAAAATATTTATTCTCTGCATTCAGGTTCAAAAAACTTGTTGCATTCTCTTATATTTAAATTTGTATTTATCAGATAATAAGAGTTAGTAGTATTTTGAAGTGTTCAACTTAATAGGATTTTATTGAGCATTCTGATCTAAGAGACAGTGATGAGTACATGAGATTCGCTATCCTGTAAGTTTCCTTAAATTGGAGTTTGCCTGATCAGCACATTTTACCCACTGAAGAATCCTATGTCAGTATTTTTAGTAGGTAAAAGTATAGCCTTTTATTATTTATTGGACAAAAGCCGTTTTCAAAAGCTTGGCCAATGCACTGACATGTAGCTGCTCTCCTACAAGTGAGAACACCTGTTGTTAGTCCCATTACTCAGTTTTTAACACTTGTTTTAGAACGTAAGAACAATTTCATCTTAGTAAAGTTCAACTAAATAACATGTATATTTGACTGGTTGAGTCATTTCAGATCATTAGAAAAGTGTGATTACTATACTTTAAATTGGTTTTACCACTTTAAAATACATATTCCAAAGATTTTTTTTCAACAAGATGTTTTAAGACAATACATCTACTATCTCATAATCCTTTCATTAGAACCTTAAAATCTGTTTAGTTTTATAATAGTATTTGGCTCCTAATTGTGGAATATAAATGCTAAAAATATGTGAGAGGGTAATAATTTGTTTCAATGTGGGAAAAACGAGTATTCTTGAGCATGGAAAAAGTAGTTTGTAAAAATATTTTGTTTGATAAGATATGAGATGGAAAATGCCACTGATGAAAATCTTTAGTCCAGAAAGGGTTCTACAATCATGATGTAAAGACCAGATTTTCTAAACTAGTACTTGATAAAGTAAGTTAAAATAATGAAGGAAAGAAAATTGCAGGCTGTGCATCATGCTATACTTTTGTATGTCTGCTGTGTTTGCATGTTTAGACCAACACATTTTTTTGTGACATTGGAGACGGACTAGAAAATCCTTGAGCAATTAATTGAGTTGTTACCTGAAATAACTAATTGTTCATTTTATCTATGATTAAGTTTTACCTAATCTAAAACCTTGTGTATAACCATGTTTGAACCTTACACCTATGTTTGTCTCAATTTTTGCAAGGAAACTTGTTTTTAAGCTATTTTTTCCTTTTAAGCATGTTTTATTGAAGTATGTAGTACACAAAAGTGTACAAGTTACAGGTGTATGGTTTGAAATACCACAAATTGATCACATATAACCAGCACTAAGATCAAGAAAGATAGCATTGCTAGCACCGCAGATGCTTCCTATGTGCCCCGTGTCAGTACCCGCACCCCGCCCCCCCAAGTAGCTGCTTTCCTAAGAACTTCCAAAGACATAGATAAGTCTTATTTTGAATCTTTATATAAATGGAATCTTAGAGTTTATATTCTTTTTGTGCCACGCTTCTTTCAATATAATAGTTCTGTGGTTCATCCATTTTGTAGCATGTTGCAATAATTACCCGTTTTTACTATACCATTGTGTTCTATTGTGCAAATATACAATGATATATCTTTTGTGTTATTGATGAGTGTATATTAGTTTCCTCTTGCTGCTGTATCAAATTGCCAAAATATAGTGGCTTATAAAAAAAAATCATTTAGATCTGAGGTCCAAAATCAGTTCTACAGGGCTACAGTTAAGGTATTAGTAGGGCTGGGTTTTTTTGGTGGACCCAAGGAGTATCTCTGTCCTTCCATTACAGCTTCTAGAGGCTGCCTTCTATCTTTTGTTTGTGGCCCCCTCTGCATCTTCCAAATCAGCAAACAATATTTTGTCTTCAACTTTCTGCTTTCATCACGTTGCTTCTCACTCTGACTCCACTGACTCCCTTGTATTAAGATTCATATGATTAAATTGAGCTAACCTGAATAACCCAGTATACACTCCCTTACCTCACTCGCCTTGCTTTCATGGTTTTTTGAAGAGAAATGGGATGGAAATAACTTTGTTCCTAAACAGTGGTTTTTTTTCCTCCCCTTTGGTTTCAAGATTTCTTATCTTTGATTTTATGAAGTTTGAATATGATATACCAATGTTCAGTTTTGGGGGGATATATCCTTTGTGTTTGCAACTTCTTGGATCTCTTTTTTAGTGTTTGCTATTAATTTAAAAGTTCTCAGTTATTATTGCTTCAAATATTTCTTCTGATCCTTTTTCTTTTCTGGTATTAATATTTCCATTAAGTAAGTTACATCTTTTATATCAATAGTTGTCCCAAATTTTTGTATATTGTTTTTTCCAGTCTTTTTTTTTCAGTTTTAGAAGTTTATATTGATGTATCCTCCAATTCACAGATTCTTTCCTCAGCCATGTCTAGTCATATCATGAGCCCATGGAAGACATTCTTCATTTCTGTTAGTCTTCTTTTAATTGCTAGCATTTTTTTTATTCTTATATTTTCCATCTCTGCACACATTATCCATCTGTTTCTGCAAGTTGCCTACTTTTTTGTTAGAGCCACTAGCTTATTAATCAGTTATTTTAAATTTGTTGTCTGGCCATTTTTTTTTTTTTAATTATTATTATTTTTTGACAGAGAGAGACAGAGAGAAGGAGGAGGGCCCAGAGCAGTCTCCATAATTGTATGTCATCAATTTTCAATATGGTTTTTGTTCTATGCAGGTGGGCAGGGGCCACGCAGGGTGGGATGCGGGAAGCACATCCCAGTTCAGCATATGGGTCCACAGGGGCAGGGGCCAGGATTCGATTCTTGGTCCCTGGGGCTGCAAAGCAAGCACTTAACCCGCTCAGCCATCCTGTCTTCTCCATCTCTGCCATTTCTAAATCTGATTCTGATGTTTGCTCTGCTGTTTTTTGCCTTGCACTGTGCCTTGTAATTTTTTGTTGATATTTGGACAAGATGTGCTGTGTAAAAGGAACTCCAGTGAATAGGTTTTTAGTAATGTATGAGGGGAGCATTCTTTTCGGCTTAGTGGGCCTGTGCCCCTGGGCTCTGAAGTTAACAAGTGCTGCTCAGTCACACCCCACCTGCAGCCACCACCCTTTAAATAAGACAGGATGGCTAGAGTGTCTGAAGTTGGGTATTTTGTTTCCACCAGGTTGCTTAGGTTCTGACAAAACCCCAATAGGTCAGGCTTTGGTAAAATTGTTTCTCCTGAGGAAAGGCCTTAAGAACAGAATATTCTGGCCTATGTTTTGTATTTCAAAATGGTTATTTTCCTCCTCCTGCCATAAGCATTGGGGGATTTTTCTTTGAGCTTCCCTTTGAGAACCTGGTAGAGCCCTTGGAGACAAAACTCACAGAAGTATTGGGATCCTCCTAAGACTTTTTGTTTTTAACTCACAAATTTGACCACTCTGAGCCTCCAGCAATTTGTCAATTACTGTTCAGTCTTTTCCTACACAGTACTGTGTCCCTCTAAGTTTCTGCTTAAGTAACTTGTGATTTCCTCTGTTCAACGCCATGTCTCTTCAATTTTTGGAACGGCCATTAGGGCCTGTGACCTCAGTTCTATGACAGATCAAAGAAGAGGTTTTGATTTTTCAGCTTGTTCAGCTTTTTACTTGTTAGGATGGAAAAGTGACTGCCAATCTGTTTATTTGCTGGACTGGAAATGGGAAGTCCCATTTCCCCCTCTTAAAATCCTAATCACAACTGCAAATCTCTTTGCCGTGTAAAGTAACATTCACAGGTTCCAAGGATCAGAACATGGACATCTTTGGGGGACCATTATTCAGCCTACCATAGAATGTTAGGGTGATTTTCAGTTTTTCAATTGCTTTTATGAATTATGATGTTATGAATAATCTCAAATGTATCTTGTGCAAAACATGTTCTGATTTCTTTTGGGTATGTACTTAGACATGGATTGCTGGGTCCAAGGGCTGTCTGTATAATCACCTTTAGTAGATAATGCCAAACGGTTTTTCCTAAGTGGTTATAAGGGTTTTCATTCCTGTGAGAAAATATTACAAACTGTATATTCAATAAGGGTCCAGTATTTCAAATATATAAAGAACTATTACAACTCAGGTAAGACAAATAATCCAATGTTAAAATGGGTAAGGGATTTGAATAGACATTTATCTGAAGAAGATACACAAATGACAAGCACATGAAAAGATGCTTGATATCACTACTAATTGGGAAAGTGCAAGTCAAACCCAAAATAAGATACCACTTCAAAGCCAAAATAAAAAGTGTGTTGATAAAGATAGGGAGAAATTAGAACCCCCTTGCTTTGCTGGTGGGAATGTAAAATGGTACAACCACTTTGGGAAAGTTATTTTTTATTTTAGATTTATTTCTATTGTTTAAGAGAAGGTGAGAGAGACAGACAGACAGACAGACAGACAGACAAGTGGGAAGGGCCCAGAGCAGTCTCCATAGTTGTACATCATTAGTTGTGACATGGTTTTGTTCCACACAGGTGGATGTAGCATTGTGTGAGGTGGAAACCGAACTCAGGCCTCCCGCATGGGAGGTGCAAACCTTTGTTGTTGAGACATCCTGGTGGTTACCAGTTGTGCCACACTTCAGCATGTGAGGTTGCACAGGTCGGGTCCGGGAATCAAACCCCAGGCCTCATGATTACCAGGGAAGCGCTCAAGCCCTGAGCTATCCTGGCATCCCCTTGGGAAAAGTTTTCAATTAGCAATAATTGTGCCTTGGATAAACCTCATTGGCTATGATACTGTTACTAGACAAAGCTTTATTTTGGAAAACAGGGTGATGGTTCCTCATGAAGTTAAACATAGTTACCATATGACCAGCATGTCTACTCCTAGATGTACGACCCAACAGAAATGAGGACATATGTCCTCACATTATTGATAGTAGCTCAAAGGTGGAAAAAAACCTGAACATCTACCAACAGACAGATGGATAAACAAAATGTGGCATATCCATAGAATATGGAATACTTTTCAGCTATAAAAACGACTGAAGTAGTATTGAAACAGGCTGCAATATGGATGAACCTTGAAAATACTATGTCAAGTGAAAAACCAGTTACAAAATGTCACATTGTATGATTTCATTTACATGAAATCTCCAGAATAGGCAAATTTATTGAGACAGAAAGTACCGTAGATTAATGGTTGTCAGGGGAGAGGGAAATGAGGAGTGACTGATAATATTTATGTGGGTTTTTTTTCTTAAAGATTTATTTTATTGTTTTGACAGAGACAGAGACAGACAGAAGGGGGAGAGCCCAGAGCAATCTCCATAGTTCTATATATCAATTTCAACATGGTTTCATTCCACATGGGTGGGTGGGAGCCGCATAGGGCAGGAACTGGGCCTGGGACCCCCAAGAGCTGAGGGCCTCACAGGAGCCTTCCACATACAGGAAGCTTGCCCCACCAAGAACCTAACTGGGGGTTTCCCACATGGGAAGCACATCCCAGTTCAGCATATGGGTCCAAACAGGCCGTGACTGGGACTTGTTCCTGGGACCACTGGGCTGCAAAGCAAGTGCTTAACCTTCTGAGCCTTTATGGCTTCTGGAGTTTCTTCTGAAGGTGATGAAAATATTCTGGATTATATAGTGACGGTGGTTTTGTGAATACTAAAACTGACTTGTACACTTCAAAAGGGGTTAATTATGGTATGCAAATTATGAAAACTGACAAAGTTGCGAACTTGCCACTGTGCACTAACATCGGCAACACTGTACAAACAACTTGGTACGGTTTCATAACCTTGGTATATCAGTATTTCACAGCAGTGTTTGTGTCGAAACGTGACAGTTTCTTGTTAAGTGGTGTTCATTATTATTTTTGCCCATTTTTGTGTGCTGTCATGACAATGTTGGAGCTCGAATTAGAGCAATGAACGAACATTAAATTTCTTGTTAAACTTGGCAAGAATGGAAGTGAAATCAGGGGCATGATAGTCCAAGTTTATGGGGATAATGCCATGAAGAAAAAAAGGCAATGTACAAATGGATTAAACATTTCTCAGGAGAGAGAAAACGTCACTGATGAAGAGATGTCAGGGCAGCCAGTAAGGAAAGAACTGATGAAAACGGTGCAGAAATCATCAACTTGTGCATCAAAATTGTCAGCTGACTGTGAGAAGCATAGCAGACCAAGTAAACATCGATAGAGAAACAGAAAAATCTTAACTGAAAATCTTAGCATGAGAAAGGTGTGTGCAGAAATGGTCCCAAAGGAGCTCCCCAATGAACAAAAGCAAAAGAGAGTCGAAGTTTGCCAAGACCTTTTGGAGAGGCAAGACAATGTTTTGGACCATGTTATTACTGGTGATGAAACATGGGTGTACCAATATGACCCTGAAACAAAGCATCCTAAGCACACAATGAAAGCGTTCTGTCAGTCCAAATGATGTGGCTAATGTTTTTTGGTATCAGAAGGATTGTTCATTAATAAATGTGTACTAACTGAACAATCAACCAAGTTGACTATTTGGAAGTGCTGAAAAGGCTGTGTGAAAGACAAAAACAACCAGAACTTTTCACCAACAACTAACTCATGGCTCTTGCAGTACGACAATGCACCAGTTCACATGGTACTGCCTGCCTGTGAGGGAGTGTTTAACCAGTAAACACACACAAATCACAATACTGGCACATCCTCCTTATTTACCTGGTCTGGCCCCCAATGACTTTTCTTCTTCACCCAAAAATGAAATATTGAAAGGACATTTTGATGACATTCAGGACATCAAGGGTAATACAATGACAACTCTGATGACCATGTTAGAAAGAGTTCCGAAATTGCTTTGAAGGGTAGACTAGGTGCTGGAGTCAGTGTATAGCTTCCCAAGGGGAGTGCTTCAAAGGTGACCACAGTGATGTTCAGCAATGAGGTGTGCAGCGCTTTTTCTAGGATGAGTTCACGAACTTAATTGTCAGACCTCATATATATCAAGTTTTAAAAAAGAATTCCCACTACTACCAGTCATATATGAAAGTTAAGTTTTTCCACATCTTTGTCTGAAAGGTATACAGTAGGATCTCATTCTGTCTTTTAATTGTATTTTCCTAACTAATGAAGTTAAACATGTTTCATGTTTATTGGCCGTTTGGTACCATTATTGAGGGGAAATCTCCCATGTTTTGCATGCATCTGTTCCTTTTGTAAAGTATATGTGTAAGAGTCTTAAGTCTTGTCTTTGTTCTTTTGTGTGTGTGTGTGTGGGAAGGAGGAACTATCTGACTTTTTCTTATTGATTGATTCTTTATTATTATTTTTTTATTGTTAAATTTATTGGGGTGACATTGATTGATATCAATTACATTGTTTCCAGGTGTACAATTCTACATTACATTGTCTATACATCGCATTATGTGCTCACCAGCCAGAATCAGCTCACTTTCCATCACTGTATGTTCCATTCCCCTTCCCTACTCCCCTCACCCATCTCCCCCCGCCACCTCCCCACTTACCCTCAGGTAACCACTAAACGATTGACTGTGTCCATGAGTCTTTGTTTCTTCATTCCTTTCAGTTTTATATTCCACCTATTAGTGAGGTCATATGTTTCTTGATTCTTTCATTCTGACTTATTTTGCTTAATAAGATGTTTTCAAGGTCTGTTCACATTGTCACAAATTGCTGTATTTCATCTTTTCTTATTGCTGAGTAGTATTCCATTGTATAAATGTACCACAACTTCTTTATCCA
>PVKE010030680.1:0-19468 GCA_004027555.1 Craseonycteris thonglongyai
GGGTCGGGGCGGGGGAGGTGGTGTTCATTTTTCTGGAGCTGCTTCCTGCTGATCAGGGGCAACATTTGGAGTTGGAAAAAGCTGGGGGGCAGTGTACAGTCTGGGGAACAGGGTA
Organism: Craseonycteris thonglongyai; assembly: GCA_004027555.1. Lineage (NCBI taxonomy): Eukaryota > Metazoa > Chordata > Mammalia > Chiroptera > Craseonycteridae > Craseonycteris > Craseonycteris thonglongyai. Next base: position 116 of record PVKE010030680.1, read on the forward strand.
AGTCACTAGTATTGGTTCTGGAGAAGTATTGTTCCCTGCAGAGTCTGGTTGTTGAAAGCTTGAAAGCATTCCTTCAGGAAGCTAGCAGAGTTGTAGAAGGCAGGGACCAAAAGTTAGAATGAGGAAGATAAATATAAACATGAGTGGTCCTAAAAAAAAGAGGAAGAAGCCAAGTAACCCAATTAGACCTTAGCCATTGATTCTAAGAATCTTCTTGTCTCTCTGTGATCTTTTGTGCCCTCTTGTTAAGTTTAGCAGCTGGGTCTCTTATGAGGCCTGACTGTTTAAGGTAAAAGCAGCATTGTTCATCTAGAAAGATACAAATATCTCCTTTTTTTTTTTTTTTTTTGCTGTGAGGGGATCTAGACCTCGACAATTTTGCAGGGTGATAGCTTCTAAAGAATCTATTTGGTCTTGTAATCTTACCAGTGTAGAGGTGATTTCTTCCAGGGAGTATTGATCTCAAGGTACATCCTATGGGCGTTGGACATGTCAACTCTTACATTACAGCTCTGTCTATAGCCCTTAAAAATAGCTGCCCTTTGGTCACTCATGGAGACCACAGTGAATATAGTGCATGGTACACCTTCTGGAGAATAGACCTGAGGGGGCCTTTTTAGCCAACTAACAGCTACTTGGGCAAAAAATTCTGGAGTCTCAAGTAGCTAAAATATCTGGTGAGTCAAGGAGGGTAGGGCTTCGGAGGCTCATACCTTTGGTACTACATATAAATTAGTACTGGCTGGGGAGGCAGGAGGTACCTTTCTGAATAACAAACAACAACAACAACAAAACAGAGAAGGGGCCTCTCTTGCCCTGAACTAAGAATGACACCTACAATAAAATCCAAATTCTACGTCATAGTTTATAGCACCATACTTAACATGACCACTACCCAAGTCTCAAAGCTCCTATAACTTTTTTTTTTTAATTACTTACAATATCTGTGCATTAGGAGTGGCTGCATGAAAAGTCTTGATATTTGCTTAGATTTCACAGGCCATAAACAATTCATCAGCTGGGTTCCATTTTTATTTAGAGATGAGAGTTTGTGAATTTGATGATGAAGGTAGACAACATGGCAACAGAATGTACAGAGCTTTTAAGATCTCAGAGAAGCTTCTGGATGAAAGCCAGGAAAAACTTAATTCTGCCAATAACCTGAATGAGTTTACAAATTGATTCTTCCAAAGTTGAGCCTTCAGATAAGATTGTAGTCTGGCCAATATCTTGATTGTAATCTCATGAGACTGAGCAAAGGACTCAGATAAGAGGTGTTCAGAGTCCATACTACAGGACTGTGAAATAACACGTGGTATTTTCAGCTACTAATTTTGTTCTAATTCACTCTAAAAGAAAATATATATATAGAGAGAGACTGTGTTATTCTGCACCTTTCTCTCGAATTCTCTGTAGTTTCATTCACTACATTCTTTCTTCTTTTCAAAAATATTACTAAATATATATTATGTACCTGCCTGCATTTTAGGTCCTGGAGCTACTCACAACTGGAACAGGCTTTGGAAATGTTCTAAAAAATTAGGCTTATAAGCTAGTTATACTTCATCCACTTCTGGAAAATATTTACAAAAATCATTAATAAGAATGAAAATGCATACTTAACTGCAAATGAAATATGAGTAACTACAATGAAAATACTAAGTAAATCAGATATATTACTGAGTAGTATCACCATTACTAATCTTGAGAGATTTAATGAACAAGTACTCTTGGTTTAAAAATTATACAACTGTATGGGTTTTTAGGTCTCCGAGACTTCAAGAATTATCTTTAAAAAAAATTATTGTTTTATTTTATCAAGAGTATCATTACCGTTTTATTTAAAAACAGTAAACAAATATTATAAAACATTAAGATTTAGCAAATATAAATGGTGGGTAGAGGTCTCTATTGGGATATTCCCTATGTTTTTGTTTTTGCTTTTTTACATTTACTGGGGTGACATTGGTTAGTAAAATTATATAGGTTTTAAATGTACAACTCTGTAATACGTCATCTAGATACTGCATATTGTGTTCAACACCCAAAGTTCATTCTTTCATCACAATGTGTTTGATGCCCTTTACCCTCTTCTACCACCTTCCCTGCCCAAATAGACTCTGGTATGTGTATGTATGTATGTATGTGTATATATATATATATATATATATATATATATATATATTACTCAGCTATAAAAAGATTGAATACTGTCATCTGCAACAACATGGATAAATTCTGAGATTATCATAGTAAGCAAACTTTTTCACCCAACTGTATACTGAAGGGCACTTTTATTTTTTCATGTCATGGCCACCATAAATAATGCTGCAAAAAACATAAAAATACATATGTCTTTATTAAAAAAATATTCTCATATTTTGGGGGGTAGCCACATTACCCTTATAGCAAAACCTGTAAGGATAACACACACACACAAGCACACAGAAAAGCTTCAGACCAATATCTCTGATGAATATAGACAAAAACATAATAATTAAAATGCTAAAAAATAAAATATAACAATATATTTAAAAAGATTACACATCACAATCAAGTGGGGGCTCATTCTACAGGCATAAGGATGATTCGACATACCTAAATTGATCAATGTGATTCATTGCATAAACAAAATAAAGCATGAAAATTATACAATCATATCAATAAGTGTAGAAGTAGCATTTGGCAAAATATGACATTTATTTATAATTAAAACACAATAAAATGAGTATAGGAGGAAAGTACCTTTACATAGTACAGACCATATATAACAAACCATCAGCTAATACCACACTTAATGGAGAAAAACTGAAAGCTTTTCTCGACAGTCATAAACAAGTCAGAAATGCCCCCTTTCACCACTGTTCAGTATAGTATCAGAAATACTAGCCAAAGCAACCAGCAAGAGAAAGAAAGAAAACCATCTAAATTGGAATAAAGTGGTTAAATTGTCACTTTTTCGACATGACATGATTCTTTACACAGAAAACGCTGAAGCTTCCTCAAAGGATAAAAAAAAACAACTGTTAGAAACAATGAACAAATACAGTAAAGGTGCCAAATACAAAATGAGTTTACAAAAAATTTATTGCATCCCTCTTCTGGGTATCTACCCAAAAAACCTTGAAAACCTTAATTTGCAAAGATATATGTACCCCAATGTTCATAGCAGCTCTGTTTGCAGTGGCCAAGTCGTGCAAACAACCAAAATGGTCTTTGATAGAGGACTGGACAAATAAGATGTGGTACATTTATATAATGGAATACTACTCAGTGATAGAAAAAGATGAAATACAGTCATTTGTGACAACATGGATGAACCTTGAAACCATCTTATTAAGTGAAATAAGTCAGACTGAAAGAATCAAGAAACATATGACCTCACTAATAGGTGGGATATAAAACTGGAAGTAACAAAAACTCATGGACACAATCAATATATGGCAATATACAAATTTAATGCAAAATAATTATTGTTTTACTCTCCTTCAACAATCTACTAGAATTTTAAGGTTTATTTTTTGTTTTTGTTTTTTCTTTTTAGATTTATTTTATTGTTTTTGAAAGGTGAGAGAGAGACAGAGAAGTAGGAGGGCCCAGAGCAGTCTCTGTAGTTGTATATCATTAGTTGTGATGTGGTTTCACACAGGTGGATATGGGGCTATGCAGGGTGGGAAATGTAACAGAGCCCCTGCTCATGGGAGGCAAGAACCTTCACTGCTGAGCCATCTCAGCAGTTACCAGTTGTTCTACTGTTCATCATATGGGTTTGCCTGGGCCAGGAGCAGGAATCAAATCCCAGACGTCATGGTTTCAAGGCAGGCTTTCAAACTACTGAGCTCTGCTCGCATCCCCTAGTGTTCTAAGTTTTGAATTTATGTTTGTTTTTTCTTGTTTGGTACTGAAAGTCAAACATTTTAATATAAGGGATTTTTAGAGGTTTATGCCATTCTAGGTTTTAAAACACAATGTGTTTTATTTCTTCTCAATAATGAATCAATAACCAACTTACTGAGTTTTATTTTAATCAAAACATAAAATATTTTTAAAGGAATATTTTATTTATGAGATATTTTAAACTGAGCTTAAGATTTTTTAAGTCTATATACCGGGTCTGGCAAAAGTAACCTTCCTTTTAAGTTTACCAGCTCATAGAAATGGGGCATTTCTTCTGCCAAACCTTATATTTCATACAAAGAGGACACATGCAACACTAAAAAGTTAGAAGATTCATTCTCATAGAGTTTGCATTTTGTGTAAGTATCTCTTATGAGCACTGTAACTTTGAGAAAGTATTTTTAATTTACTGGAGTCTTGATATTTTTCATCTATAAAAGAGATTAAATATAAAATATAAAAAATGCTCTAAATTTATGTAAATAAAAATATAAGGGGAAGCCGGTATGGCTCAGTGAGTTAAGTGCTCAATTTGTAGCCCCGGGGACTGAGGATTGAATCCTGGCCCTGGCCCTTGCGGACCCTTATGCTGACATGGGGAGTGCTCCCAGTTCGGTTCTCACTGGGGTAAGACCCCGGCCCAGTTTCTGCCCTGTGCGGCCCCACGCCCACCTGTGGAATAAAACTATGTGGAAAAACCAATGATGTGCAACTATGAAGACTGTTCTGGGCCCTCCCCCTTCTCTCTGTCTCTGTATCTCTTTCTCTCTGTCTAAAACAATAAAAGTAAATCTTAAATATATATATATATATATATGTAGTAAAATATTGAACCAACAATATTACTTAAAAATCAAAATTTGTTCAGAAGTGTTATGGAAATGCCTCCAAATTTGCCATCTTCTTAATAGTAAAATACTTAGTTGAAACCTTACTCTGGCTATTTAAGAAATGTCAATAGGGATGAAATTAGGAAGTTTTAGCTAATAGTGGACATCACTAAATGTAGAAAATAGAAAAAAAAAAGACTCATTTTTTATTTAAAATGCTAACCAACTACTCATTATGAAGTTCTGGACTGACAAGAGGAGTGAGTCATTTGAATTGGAAGAATAAACTCTTGGGAGATAAGAAGCCAAGGACTTGGAATTTGATAGGGTTACTAGAATGACAGATATGGCAATTCTCAAAGCTACTAGCAATTTCAGTGAATTTTTCTGTTTTGAAAGGTTCTGAGGACCACAAATCAATTACAGTTAACTTATTTTTCCTACTGTTCCAAGATTAGACTTGAACAATAAGGGGCTTGTTTCTATGAACAGAAGATATTACAAACAATTGGGAATGTTACTCTCTCAATAGGGAGCTTTGGCAAATTGAAATAGTACAGAAAAAAAATTTTTTTTTAAATCTTGGGGAAAATTCTGGACACTTTATCTCAGTATACTGAAACATTTGTCTGAGAGTATTTGCAGATGAAATCTCTGTAAATAAGTCAACCTCGTATTTTATCTTTTTCAGTATCCACACATCTGAATGTATTGTGTGTGTAATAAAGTGAGATTTTTTTTTAACCTTTAACACCATAAGAAAACAGCTTGTTTGAATTATGTCTCTAAAATAATATAGTCATAGAACATTTACAACTTTTTAGAAAAATAGTACTTCAGGACATTTTACAACATGTTATTAGCCAAATGTCAAAAAAAATAGAACATTTAGATTTCTATTTACTTATTTCTGTATTAGAAGATACATTAAAAATAAAATATTTACAATTCTGTTAAGATCTAAACTCAAACTTCATGCATCCATAAAATAGAATGTGGAAGCAGATTTGGAGGAAAAAGAGATTTAAAGTAAGAAGATTTAGGTCTGAGTAAACACTATTTCTCTTACTTAAACTATGAAATGATTATTTTACTATGCCCAAATCTCATATGACAAAAGTGTTGAAAATTATGGAACAAAAGAACTATAACATTACAATAAAGTAATGGTAGTGTAAGGTCATTGTTAACTAAAAAGCATATCATAAATAATAATTTTCAAAGATTTTCTATTTTATTTAAGCATTTATAAAGTAGTATATATATATATATATATATATATATATATAACTATTTAAGATTTTTTTCAGGGTATGATTATATATAATTGAGATTTTGAGGCTCTTTATTTTTATAGTGTATGTTTTTTTTCCTGATAATTCTATCCAACATTACCAGAATAATAAGTGTTTAGCAAAAGAGTCATTATTTATAAAACATTTACGTAGCCTTGGTAACCCTAGTAACAAACTTTCATATGAGGCTTGAGAATAGACAAAAGTGTTCATATAGTTTACATTTAGATCAATAATCTGTGTAATATTAAGATACTTTCTATAATGAGAAGGCTCACATTTTTCTTTTATAATATTGGTTGATAAGATACAATCTTTAAAAATATACTGCTAAGGAAAGAAAATAAGCAATATTGTTTATATAGTGTTTTAGAATACTCTTTGAGGTGTAATTGGAAAAAATAAAAATCATATTTCAACTGAGGCAATTTTTTTGTTGTTATTTGAAACATAATTTTGCCATAGGGAGAGTCTTCAGGGAGTGAACAAACAGAATTATTAAAGTTTTTTTCAAATATTGAATTTTATAAGACAGCATTTACATATTCAGTTATGTCTAAATGAATTTTGGTATTGCACTTTTGTAATGACTAGAGACAAATAAACTTCATACACAGATTCTCTACGTATTAAGGTATCCAGAAGTAACAAGAGAGTGCTTCAAGTAAGTCTCATGAGTAGGAGTAAAAATGGAGGAAAATAAAAGTTGTTCACAAAATGAATTACTACCATCTACTGATGGTATGACACAATGCTTCAAGTGACAATTCTTAGTAGACAACTGAAAAAATATGATCATAGCTAATATACCTATAATACTCAATGTAAAAGTTTTATTTCTATAACATAAAAATGTTAACTTACGTTACATTAATTTAAATTATCTAACATCCTGATTCCATATCTGCCTTGTATCCTCATCTCTGTTACTTTCACATTCCAACAGAATTTCTCTGTTGTGAGAAGGTAACATGACATGTTATAACTGTTTACCAAATCCAAAATGAATTGGTCAAAACAATCTGTTGATACCAAATTTAATACCTATTTATTAACTGTTTATAATTTTAGGGTAGTATAAATATAGATAAGAGAGAGAGTTAGTGATAAATGCATTGTTCTTCAAACTTTTGTTTGCTATACTAACGAAAAAAATTTGAACCAAGAGATATGATCAGAGTGTCCTCTCACTTACTGTTGGGGGAAGGTCCTCCAGAAAACATAACTGCTGGTTTGACCTGTGAGCTGCACTCCCCTCCCTATGCTTAGAATGTCAGCTCTGTTTGCTAGAAGCTGCCCCAAAACACAGACTTAAAATAATAATGTGGTAATAAGACCTTTTGGATTGGGTACATGATTTAACCTAGTAATGACTTCCTGTGTAAATGACTGTCTCTGCTAAAGTCTACTATATAAACTTTTAAGAGTTGGTGGGTGAGGAAAACTACTACTCTTTCTTCTACCCAGGACAAGTCTTGTAAGTTCCTTTGCTTATTAAATCTACCACCTACCTAACTGGAGTGTTCTGTCTCTGCTCTCTGAGTTTGGAGACTGTTTCAGATCACACTGAGAAACTCCCACTAAGGGTTGCAAAAGTAGAAAATACGTATCTAGGTAAAAATGTTATTGACATTTTATAGAAGTAATATGTAATATTATACATTTAATTGCTTACAACCTGCATTTATAAAATTATTCTACTAGGTATAATTTACTTGTAAAACCACGCAGGAATTTGTAGTTTCAAGATATGACTGATGTTTACAAGACATTCAATCAGTATTTAGCTTTTGTCAGAATTTCCTTGAGGTAATTCAAAATATTTGCTACAGTCTACTATACCATTATAGATTTTGATTCATATAAAGCTTAATGTCATTTTAATACAGTTCTCAGTGTTTTAAAATAAGTTAGTGACTGAATTTATATTTAAACTTCTGTCATTTAAAAATCACAGTAAAAAGTGATCTAGAAAGTGAAGGATATTGCTTATAATGGTAAGAAAATTGGTTGCACCTGGTAGACTTATTCAACATGCATGACAGATGGTATTAAACATTCAGGACTCTGGTATTTTGATAACAAGGAATAATAAGAACAATGGGTGGTGTTCTGTTTGAATGTCAAGGATGAAGATGGTTAATTAGGCTGTTGAGATGTCTATGTAGCAGATGAAGTAAAAGACAAATGAATACAGGCAAACAATAAAACATATCCTAGGAAGCAGTTCATGTGATTGCTATTCATAAAGGCAGGTCAAGGTAATATTTATCTATGTACCTTTGGGAAATAATGTTAAAAATGACACCATAAAAAGGTTATAAAAACAGATATCTATTCATTAAATCTGCAGTATAGACCTAAATGAATACTTACTAATGTTTTCAAAATAAATAAGAAGTATGTGATAATGATAATATTAAGAATAAAGCAGTGAAATGTTAAAAGCACATTTTCCAATGCAGAAACCATTTCACATAATTACTATGCGTATATTTAAGTATTGTTAATTCAGAAGTATTTGAGAAACTAAAATTTGCCAAAAGGGATAAATGCGTAAATTTTCTAATAAAATTACCAATAACACAAGCCTACATAAAGTCAAAATTTGAGCAAAGAAATTATAAGGAAATGGTGTTGACTGTTGTAGCATAATGTTCTTAGTAGGAATATACCGTACTCTGAGAGCTCTCTGGAGGTGTTAAAGCTGGAAAGACATTCAGTCTATAGATAAAAAAAATCTGAGAATAAGAAAAAGATACCATTTACCCCAAATCACAGCTAGTCAATTATAGAACTAAAACAGAAACTCATATCAGAAATGTATTAGAGAAACATAGCATGTATTGCACACGTACTGAAAACTAGGCACTAAGGATAGGTACAGAAAGTGGACTGTTATAAGAGAAATCCTCAAGGATTACTCTGGCAAATGTAGAAGCATTCAAAAAAGCATTAAAAAATAATGTAAGAATTGATTTCCACTTCTCAGAAAAGAGTATAGTCTAAATTACACACAGAGACACACACACACACACACACATACACACACATACACACACACTCAACCGAAGACTCTGAAAGGTGGAGAAAAGAAGGTAGAATGATCAGCAACTTCAAAACACAAGAAACAGCAGGATTTTTGTGTTCCCTGTATTTTCCTTTTGCTTTGTTTATCCCAGATAGGAAGCTGAAAAAAACAGTAGGCAATTTTGAACCTCCAATGAGTGCAGACTAAATAAAGCCACAACCAAAGTCTGTTCTTTCTTGTCAAAGAACCAAGAAAGAAGATCCTAGCAATAAGACAGTATGTCATTGTGGCTTTGATTTGCTTTCCCCTGATGACTAGTGATGTTGAGTAACTTCATATGCTTGTTTGTCATTTGTCCTCATATATCTATGGAGAAACTCCTATTCAAGTTCTCTGCTTATTTTTAAATTGGATGAATTATGTTTTCATTGGAGAGGTTTTTTTAGTTTAGATTTTTTTTTTTACATATTTTAAATGTATTCCCCTTAGATTTATGGTTTATAAATATGCTATCCCATTTCATTGGTTGTTTTTCTCTGTGTTGATTATTTCCTTTTCTCTCTGTTTATTTCCTTTGCTGCACAAAAGTTTTAAAGTTTGATGTGGTTTCATTTGTTCATTTTTCCTGTGCTTTTGGTGTTGTAACCAAGAAATCCCCCTTGGTTAAGTTTATCCCAAAGTATTTTGTTTTTGATGTTATAGTATGTACAATTATTTTAATTTTTTGAATTCTTCATTCTTAATATAAACAAGTGAAAACGCAATTGGTTTATGTGTGTTGATTTTTTTAACACACCACTTTTCTGAATTTGTTTAGTAGATCTTAGTTTTCAGTGTTATTTTTAGGGTTTTCTACCTAAAGATCTTGTCATCCATGGACAAAAATACTTTTATTTCTAGCTCCCAATGTGGGTGCTTTTCTTTCTTTCTTTCTTTCTTTCTTTCTTTCTTTCTTTCTTTCTTTCTTTCCTTCCTTCCTTCCTCCCTCCCTCCCTCCCTCCCTCCCTCTCTTCCTTCCTTCCTTCCTTCCTTCCTTTCTTTCTTGTTGATTGATCGATCGATGATCAATTGATTTTTGCCGAATTGATCTAGCTAGGACTATTGATAGTAAAGTAGCAAGAGCAGGTACCCTTGCCCTGTTGTTGATTTTAGAGAGAAAGCTTTGTTTTCATTACTACTTTAGCTGTGGGCTTTTTCATATATGAACTTTTGTCTAATTTCCTTCTATTCCTAATTTGTTGGATTCTTTTTTTTTTTTTTCATCGTAAAAGGTGTTGCGTTTTTTTCAAAAGATTTTCTGTATTGAAAAGATCATATAGTTTTTGTCCATCTTTTAATGTCATGTATTTTATTGATTTATTTTCACATGTTGAAACACCCTTGCTGTTCAAACAAATGCCATTTGGTCATGACATAAAATTATTTTAATGTGTTGTTGAATTTGATTTGCTAGTATTAAGATGATAATTTTTGCATCGCTATTCATCAGGAACATTGGTATAGGGTTCTCATTTCTTGTAATATTTTTGTCTGTTTTGGCATTAGGGTAACGTTAGTTCAATAGCCAAACTCTAATAGAAAAATAAAAAAAAGAGTTTGGAAACACTCACTCTTCAACTTTTTGAAGAAGAATTTGAGCAAGATTGGTGTTAATTCTCTAAGTATTTGATAAAATTTTCTCAGTGAAGTTATTTGTCTTGTGTTCTTTTGGGGAGATTAAAATAACTTTTTTTATTACAGATTCAGTCTTCATACTAGTAATAAGTCTATTCAGATTCTGTAATTATTTAAGTTTCAGTCTTAGTAAGTTGTATGTTTCTAGAATTTTATATTTTGTTCTTGTTACCTAATTTGTTGGTCTGTAATTGTAGTAGTCTCTTAAGATCCGTTTCACTTATGCAATATCTCCTCCTTTGTTTCTAATTTTGTTATTTGAATCTTTTTTTTTTAAAGATTTGTCTATTTTATTAATTTACTTTAAAAAATCCAGCAGTAACTGTTTATTTTTATTATTGTTTTAGTCGTTATTGTTCTCTTATTTTTCTGTTCTCTATTTCATTTATCTTTGCTATAAATCTTTGTTATTTGCTTTCTTCTGCTAATTTTGGGCCTATTTTGTTCTAATTCCTTGAATATAAAGTTAGGTTGTTAATTTGACATTTCTCTTTATAAGGTAGGCATATACAACTATAAACTTTCCTCTTAGACCTGTTTTTTCTGCATCGCACAAGTTTGGGTATGTTCTATTTTTATTTGTATTTGTCTCAGGATATTTCCTACTTTCTGTTGTGATTTGTTTAAACATTGATCATTTAATTTCAACATATCTGTGAATTTTTCAGTATCCATTTTGCTTTTTATTTTTATCGTAGTTTTACTGTGGCCAAAATGCATATTTAGTATGATCTCAAACATCCTAAATTTATTATTATTTTTAAAAATATTTTATTTATTTATTTATTTATTTATTTATTTTTACAGAGGAGAGAGAGAGAGAGAGAGAGAAAGAGAGAGAGAGACAGAGAGAGAACTGAACTAGGGGAGCTCCCAATTCAGCATATGGTTCCGCACGGCCCGGGCCGGGATTCTATTCTCGGTCCGGCGCTGCAAAGTGAGTGCCTAACCCACTGAGCCATTCCGGCTTCCCCCCTAAATTTATTAACAGTTGTTTTTGTGGCCTTACATATGATCTATCCTGGAGAATGTTTTACGTGCTCTTGAGAAAATGTGTATTCTGAAACTGATGGGTGGCATATTTTGTATGTTTGTTAGGTTTAATTGTTCTACAATGTTGTTCAAGTCCTGTGTTTTCTTTTGATTTTCTGTCTAGTTAAATTATTCATTCTTGAAATTAGAGTATTGAAATCTCCTACTAGTATTGTTTTACTATTTCTTTCTTAAATTATGTCGTTTGTTTTATGCATTTAAGAGCTCTGATATTATGTACATGTGTATGTATAATTTTTGTATTGTCTTGTTTAGTGAACCCTGTTATCATTATATGATTTCACTTTTGTTTCTTGCGTCAGTCTATTTTGTCTATATATATGTGACCATTTCTACTCTCTATTGGTCACTATGTTCATGAACTGTCTTTTTCCATCCTCTCACTTATACCATATGTATGTCTGTATATTAATATTTCTATTGAGATTTTTTATCTATTCATATAGTACGGTCAGTTTCTATTAATTTTGTTCATATTTCCCTATAAGTCTTTGAACATAATTATAAAATATTTGCTCTACAATTTTTGTCTAATTAATTTAATATAGGTTCATTCAGTTTTTATTGGTTATCCTTTTTCTTTATTCTAATTGATACCTTCCTTTATTGATGTAGCTATTTTTAGTTGAAAAGTATATTACAGATCATGCATTTTTGTGGTTCTATCTAGGTTCTAGTGTGTGCTGTCTGTAAGTTTCTTTGCTTTTAGGAGACTGATCCCAAGTTATTAGTTGTTCTGCTAACCTCAGGATTCGTCCTCAGACATCTCAAACAAGTAAGACTTCTACTATCTTTTGCCTGAGTGGTACACAGTTGCGAAATAAACTCTGTTAAAAAAACAAAAAACAAAACAAAAAAGCATATTTCCAGATTTCACCTAATGCAAATCTATCTGTAAAGAGCAGATTCCTCATTATCCTGTCTCGGATATATTGCTGTCCTTCCTGCTATCTTTTCCATGATTCTGCAGCTTAGATGAACCTACTAATATGGGCAAGTTTATACCTGAAATTGGGATCTTACTTTATTCTGTTGTTCTCTAGCTGACATACTTCTCCTTTAAGTTTTTTAGTTTGTAGTCAGTGTTAAACTCTGTTCTCCAGTATCTGATAAAGTTTCCTCTAGGTACTTTATAATAGCCTTAGGGATTGGGGAAAACACTGAGTCTGAAAAGCCACACATTTGCAGTTCTCACTCTTTCTAGTTGCAGTATTTAAAGAAAGAAAAACTCTAACTATATTCTTCTCCTGACTGCTTTCTGGTTTGTTTTAAGTTGACATGTTGAAGGGGCTTAACCTATCAATGCTAACGGACGTTCTCCAAATGTAAATTATTTTTGCTAAAAAAAGAATAAGTAAATCATCATGTAGATTGATTTAGCAAATATTAGGAGACTTTTTACTTAATAATTTTCTGAAAATACAGAGTGAGAAGAAGAATGGTTAAGTTCTAGAATTCATTATTAAAATTTACTATAAAAAATAATAATTTATACATTACACGCAACCAAGTAAGGAAGTCTTTAGGTATCTTGCCTGAAACAAACGTACCCTAACTGGGAGGCCAGCAAAGTTTACTCACAGACACCTCATTTTTTTAACCCTGTGTTCTATCAGAATCAGGGGAAGGTTTAAGAAAATTGTCATGCGCAAACTATGACATAGTCATCAAATTTATATTATAAATAATTATATGACACAGAAAAGTACCAAAATGGAAAATTTGCTGAGAAAAGTTAGATAAAAACTTGCTCAGTCATATTTATTTTAACTGAGTAAAAATAACAAACAGTAGTAATTACTGTTGATGGAATTGAGGGGTTTTTTTTCCTTTTTCTCATATTTTAATTATTTTTCATTTTTCCACAAATTTTTACAGGTGAAATGTTTAAATTTTTATTGTTTTTAATTGATAACATATTATTCCCTCTATGAATGTTAGAGAACAGGGTCCCCAAATGTTTGACTTACTAGAGAATTTTGTAATCCAGTGATTATGTATCAAAAAAAAATGCATGTAAATAATTCATGTCATTTATTTACCAGAAAAAAAAAATGTATAATTGCAAATCCAGAGAGTAATGACCTTGTCTCATGAAGTGTATTGACTGAGGCAAATATGTTTGGAAGAGAGGAAAATGTTAATAGGAATATATTAGGTTTTAGTGAAATACAAAGAAAGGAGCAACAAATTATGTCTGTGAAGAATGATTCTGAGAAATATTAGTAAATGAGCAACCACTTAAACAAATATTTAAAGGAGTAAACAGAAAGATTCATCAAGATAAGCACATAAACATGTGCTTTTTCTGTATATTAAATTGTACCCTAATAAGAGTGAGAAAAGACATTCCAGGAATAGCAAATTGAAGGGAAAAAGATAAATATTTTTAGTAAAACAAAAGAAAAATACAGTTTTTATTACATTATTATTAAACAAGTAAAAAAAAATATATATATATATGTATATGTATATATATATATATATATACACATTCATACATAAAGACTGTCCAGAAAGTATCCAGATATGTAACTATTCTTGCTATACTGTTTTATGCTGACAATGGCTGAATTTTTTTTTTTTTGGAATGTATATATATGAATAAAAGCTACACTGGTATATAATCTACATTGCCATTTAAAAATAATCATAGATTTTTTTTTTTAATTTGGTGAAGAGGCTGCAAACCGTTAATGTACGATAGATGGAACACCAGATACGACATTTGCAGGAACCAAACTTCAGGGTTTAAAAAGTAGTTGTATATTTTAGAATATTTTGGAGTATAAAAATGTATGTTACTTTTAAAATTTAATATGGGCGTGTACCCACGGGGCACGTGCTGGGCTGTTCAAGGGTGTGCAATAAATAATCAGTACCTTCAACTATGTTGTGACTACTGCAAAATTAAATCTGTGATTTGTACTTAAAAAAAAAAGAAAAAAAAGAAAAAATTTAATATGGGTTTATGAAGAACACACATGGAGAGCATTTAGTATGTTCATTGCACAGAAAAATTGGGATTCAATCTCATTTTTACACAAATACACATCTGTAAAATGTCCATATAAAAATGCCTTCAGGGGAAGCCGGGATGGCTCAGTGGGTTAGGCGCTCACTTTGCAGCGCCAGGGACCGAGGATCGAATCCCGGCCCCGGCCCATGTGGACCCATATGCTGAACTGGGGAGCTCCCCCAGTTCAGTTCTCTCTCTCTCTCTGTATCTCTCTCTCTCTCTCTTTCTCTCTGTCAAAAACAATTAAAAAATAAATAAATAAATCACTAAAAAAAAAAAAAAAAAAAAATGCCTTCAAGTCGTTAATATAACACATGAATGCTCAAGCATGTGGTAGGTGCTCAAAAATATATATTTAATAACTAATACTATATGAATAGATTATTTTGGAGGGTATCCCACTAAATTCAAAAGAACTACTATCCACGGTCATGGTATTACTAGAAGGCAAAACCATTTTCTTAAATTTTGATTATCTGCTACTTTACAAGATTTGATATTTTAAATGCATGAAATGGTTGGGATTTTATGAAACAAGTTAATTGTGAATGCATTTTTGTATATAAACACTAAAAATATCTTTTTTACTCAAGAACAATGTAAAGACAGAGAAGTTTAAATATCTAAAGAAAAAGCAAACATATATTCCTTCAAATGTAAATAGCAGTATTCCATTTTTTTAAATAGAGTAAAATATATATATATATAACAAATAAACATTCACAAAGAGTCCCAAAACTGACTATTTTATAAAAATGTATCATTGTATACGTGTCTTGGTAGTAAAACACAAGTGGTAGCATTTAAAAAGGCCAGTAAATAATCTGATAATTATTATTGGTATTCTCTGATGCTACACTTAACATTGTTGCAATAAAACAATAATATCACATTGGTTTGTTTTATTTTGCCTTGTTTTTCTGTACTTATTTTGAGAAGCTTATAACTGAGAAGAAAAATCTATTTTAATATTTGGAAAGATATTCATTACTCAAGTAGTCTTGGGCAATCTACTCAGTGGAAATATGCATCCCTGGGCAAAGAAAGAAATAACTGAGAAATTAATAAAAAAATAATTGGATGAATTTTCTTGAAATCTATTCAGTTGTAGATATGACAGCTCAGTTGATTTGGTGCAAACATAGCCTGCAGTGGTGGCTATATTACAAGGTCTGATTCAGATTGATAACTCAAAGAATCTCAGACAGTTCAACATTTATTTTAGAAATATCAAAAGCAATTAGGTCAAGAGTTTAGCATTTCATTAAGCATAGTCTATTTGAACTTTTAGCACACATAATAAAAGGATCTACACAATCAATAGATATCTATTTTATTAAGCTCTGAAAATTCCTGTGAATTTTCTTTAAGAAATAATTAGAAAAGAATATAAATTAGAATATAAAAACATTTTAAAAAATGTATAATATTAGAAAACATTTTAGGATGCAGAGTTCTACATTGTTGTCACCTTTCTTTTCTATGAAGTGATTAAAGTACATGGAATAAAATCAGAAATGAAAAGATATGCTTGTCTAAAGTAAAATGGTTATCAATACTGTTATTATTTCTAACATCTTTCTTTGAAGTACCTGAACAACTTATGTGCTATCCCTGAGAGGATTATCAGAACTGGAAACTCTCTTCCTAGCAACTATTTTCAAAAAGGAGATGGGATAACAGAGTTTCAAGCTATGGTAAAATGTTAAGACAAAAATATGCAGAGCCCTAGCAAGGAAGAGTTGCAAACTCAAAGAAAGGGAGTAAGGAAAAAGGGAGGAACACTAGAAGAGAAGATTATGTAACACAAACCTCTAAAACCACTATAAAGTCCACCTAATGGCAAAAGCTTGTGTTCTGCATAGTGCACTCATTGTCAAGTTTGTTCATTTTTAACTGGAAGTAAGAGGTGGGATTTGTGGTAAATAACTCTACTTGTATGCCCTCAAGATGATACAGAGCATAAGAATAAAGTTCTGACTGTATATGAGCCAGTATTGCTCTATGATATTGTACTCATATAAGTATAGCAGCAAAGTACAAAGAAATAGAATTAGGACCAACACCAGCAATCATTCTATAGAGTGTAGATATAAGGTGGCAGATAGTGATGAACATGCTAGACAAGTATAAAGTTCAAGATATTTCTTACATTAAAATGCTGGAATTATGCTCTCCTGGTAGAAATACTGTGCCTTTACCTTTGTAAGCTGAGGGTAGTGTTGTGTATACTTGTATATTTGCACTTCTGTGGAATAACTATAGTTATATGTACTGTTTTGTGAAATGAAAGGAAGTCCAGTAGAAAATAGGCAGAATAGATGGGAAGACTCAGACAATTCAAGTTCTAGACTCACTTATTCCACAATTATCAGTTAATAACAGGACAAGCAACACGACCTGTGCTGGAAAATGCAGAACTGATGCGCAAGGTATTCACAATGGGTATTGAGTGAAGTTCAGGGAAGATGAAAGGACATGTTACAAGAAGTCAATGACCAGAAACATGCAGACAGGCATTCAGAAACTTATTAAGCTCATCCCTGAAAAGATATGAGCAAAAAGCATGCAAAGAAAAGTTTACCTGTGTTTGATGGATTCCTGGCCCTTGAGTAGAATAGAAACATTGAGAAACCAATATGTACTTAAATAGCCTGAGAAAATGATGATGCTTTTTCTTGGGGAATGAGACCAAACATTTTTATTATGGATAGTAAAGAAAAATTGCTCGAGCAGGTCTACTTGACTATCCAACAAATACTACTAGAACCCACTTATGCTAAGCCTGACCAGGGACTATCTTGCTATTAGAGGCCGAAGACCCCCGTACTACTTCTCTCTCCTCCATACACATGCTGAGGTATGTACATCTCATTCAGGAAATAATCTTGTTAAAATTAAGAAAGGCTATTAGAAAGATAAGGATATTCTGGTTTAGGTCAAGGTTTAGCATGTTATAGCTTGTGAAGTAAATCTTGCTTACTTCCTATTTTCATAAAATTATTTTGGAACACAGTTATGATTAGGTTGGCCAGACTTACATATTTTTTTTTCAGACTTACATATTAATGAGACAGAAAACAATGGTATTATATTGCTTCAAACAATACATATGGTCAGCCTACTCTCACTGGGCCAAATTTATTGTCAGTTAGCTGCCAATTGTATCGTTTGAAATGGGACAGTACCGCTGTTTTCTGTTCCATTTAATGTGGTATGTCTGGTCAGCCTAGCCATGATCCTTTATTACATGTTATCTATAATTTTTATGCTACAGATGCAGAGTTGGATAGTTGTGACAGAGACGGCATGGATTTCTAAATTCTAAAATGTTTACTACTTATCCCTTTTCAGAATAACATTGCCAGTTTATGCTTAAGATTATAGAGTCAAGCAACAGGTAAGCATCCAAAGATAGAGCTCGAACCTGAAAGACATAATACTCATGAGCCATGGTGGGGCTCAGAAGCCAAAAGACACTGAAGCTCTCCTATGGGCTTCTCAGTTTAGGTTTAAGATGTTGCTAAAAACACCATGATTTTCCTTCCTAATTTTTAATAACCAGAAGGGTTTTGGAGACAGACAAGGAAGGAGATGGGGGATACCTCACCATATACATAACTAAATTGGGGAGTAATAGCAACATTTAGTAACATTTAGTTGGCATTATTTCCTGCTTGCACGTATTACTGATGACAAAGCCAAAGATTAGAGATCAATTTTATCTAGGGCTCTACAATAATGATAAAATATTACAAGCACTACCAGTCACCATTCTCAATTATTTATTAAAATTGTTTATACCCCCACCTTCAAAGATTCTGATCTAAGTGTAGAATGCTGTCTAAGAACTTGTAGTTGCATTTAATAGTAACCCAGGTGATTCTTACATGCAGTCATCTAACTTTATCCTCATTACATTCTATTCAGGAGACACTACTGTGTTCCATTTTAAAGATCTGAAAACTGAAATAGACTGAGCTCATCAACCATCACAGATGACCTTGTTTATCATAGAACTATTTCCCATCGTATAACTAGCAATTGTAAGAGTCATCACTTGAACCCAGTAAATCTGCTTCCAGGGCCTTGACCACTACATTTCTTCTGATGGGAAATCTTTATCTCAAAAATATTTGGCTTTTGACTGCACAATTTTTAAAAATGAAAGCCTACATAATTTTAACATTTAGTAATACATTTCTGAGTGATGGATATTGTT
Organism: Craseonycteris thonglongyai; assembly: GCA_004027555.1. Classification (NCBI taxonomy): domain Eukaryota; kingdom Metazoa; phylum Chordata; class Mammalia; order Chiroptera; family Craseonycteridae; genus Craseonycteris; species Craseonycteris thonglongyai. Next base: position 19,137 of record PVKE010030680.1, read on the forward strand.
GGTATTCTTTGTAGTCAGGACAGAAATCAGCACTGGAAATATGGGAAACTTGTACACTTTAGTCTTCTGGTCCCTCTGGAAGTACTGTGCAAGCCTGGTGCACAGTACCCCCAGCAGGAGAGAGGCTAGAGATTTCAAGGTGTTGCACAAATCATAGATTATCAATGTGTAGCATAGACTCTCGAGTAGGTTTGCTCTCAGGAAAATGACCTTAGGCATTGTAAGTAAAAAATAGACAAAGCATCAGAAAACATACAGAATTTAACTGGATACTATTGTAACATTTATAAGACTTAAGCAAAATGACAAAACAATGAAGCATAAATAGATTC
>PVKE010030681.1:0-19479 GCA_004027555.1 Craseonycteris thonglongyai
GTTTTTTATATATGTTTCTTTGTGTGTATACAATTTGTACAATAAATTTATTATTTTAAAATTATTTTTGTTTATTATTTTTTATTCTTGTTCAATAATAAATATCCTTAGAAATAGCTGGTGCCCACTGCCCTACCGATATTTTAGAATGTGCCCTAGGGTATAAAAAGGTTGGGAACCCCTGGTCTAAGACAATCAACCTTTCATGGCTTAAAACATTCTGTTTAACATTCACCCATTCAGCGAGCATCTATTGTCTTTGTCAGGGCCTTTGCAAAGTTCCAGAATAGAAAGAAAAATGAGACACAGTCTATAGCCTCAAGGAACTTATAACCCGATAGAACCAGGTAGACATAAGCAAGTAAGTATGGGGTAGCAGTGTGGTACAGGGTTGAGTATCAACTATGGAGATTAAGAGACCTAAGTTCAAGTTCTGACTCTGCCATTTACTAGGAGTCTTGGTTAAGCAATGTGACCTCTCAGCCTCAATAGCGCCATCTAGTAGGGAGGGATGATTAAATGAACTCCTGCACAGCATATTCTGTTCTGCACATATATTATAACTCTTACTGTTATGCCCTGTTATAGGGTCTGTACTGAAGTGTATGTGAGGTCCCCTAGGAACACAGGGAGTCCAGGAAACCTGATTTGGGAGAAAGAGTGACCTCTGACCTGACTGTATCTCTAGGTAAAAGTTTCTGGGAAGAATATCTGTCCAATATGTTGGAATTCTTTTTCTCCTGAGCAAAAGAAACCCCAAAAAGTCCATTAAAAAAAATCTCCTGATGCTTTAAGAAAGTGTATGAGTTTGTGTTGGGCCACATTCAAAGCCATCCTGGGCCACAGATTGGATGAGTTTGTCTTAGACAATTGTTTGGAGGTGCCCTAAGGAAGGAGATTCTGGGTCACCTCCCAGGTACGTTCTTGAAGATTACTGGAAACAGAAAAGTTGATGGAGTATTGATGTTGATGGCACAGGAATAAGGAAGCCCCTTGTAGTTTGATGTTCTGATGGGGGTCTCTCAGCCCATGAAATAAATGTTTCCTGGCTCCCAACTCCATCACTGGAAAAGGGGTCTCACTGACATTTGGCTTAAATAGGAAGCACTTCTTAAGTGTTGAAGGAAGGGAAGTATCTATGAGGGGTAACCCCTCAAAACAGAATTTATTTATCAAAACTATGTATTTATTCTTACATGTTTAAACGTCAGTCACCTTCAAAGTACTCTTTGTTTGATGCACTTACACCTATTGAGAGGCTTTTTCCACTACTCAGAACCGTTTTTGAATTCATTGGTTTTGCTCTTTCGTGTTTCTGCCGTTTTTTGCTTCACCTCTTTCACATTGGCAAAACGTTTCTCTCTGAGGACTTTTTTCATCCACGGAAACAAAAAGAAAGTCGCTTGGGGTGAGATAGGGTGAATAGAGAGGGTGGGGAGCGGGGGTCATGACATTTTTGGCAAAAAACTGCTGAACACTCAGCAAGGTGTGGCCAGGTGCATTGTCCTGCCACACGTTGTTCATATAAATCGCCCATCATGAAATGGGCAGATGCATTGAAAGACTCTCCAAAAAAAACTCACTGAAACAGAACACAGCTTCTCACACCAGCTGGTACACTGATGCAGATGGGTTCTTAGAACACTCACCTAGCAGGGGAAGCCTGTGCTACAATATCCAGAAGATAATTATCCAGAAGATAATTCTAGTATTTATTGGGTCCTCCCTCATTCTGTTTTGTTTTGCTTTGAGTTTGCTGTCATGAGATGACTGGAGTCGAGAATGAGGGCTTTCACAGATATGGAATCAACAAGGCTCTGAACTGGAATTGCTACAATATCCTGCCCAATCTGACCCCAGCTCAGCATCCAAGTCCTCTGTCATCTTCATGTACCATTGCACTTGATGTTGCAATGCTACCTCTGAAATGTAGGTGAGGGCTTGTCTGAGCCCCCAAGGGCCTGTGCCAAGGCAGTGGCACCTTAGTGATAACCACGTGATTCTGTAGCATATACAGAGGATTTCAAATATGTAGAAGGAATTGAATACAGAAAATCGATTACACAAGTGAGAGAGGAGCCAGGAAGTGACAGGAGTAAGTGAAATAACCCGGAGAGTAACAATATAGAATCCATGGTTTCCTTTGGCTTCAAGGACTAGGAGAGGAGGCCACATGACTGAAGTCTGGGGGTCAGGCTCACCTGGCAGAGACTGGAGGCTCATGGGAAGATGCAGCTGCTGGGAGAGAAAACAAATTACCGTATTTTTCTGTGTATAAGAAGATACTTTTGTCAAAAATGTTTAGATCAAAAATTGAGGGAAAGCCGGGACGGCTCAGCGGGTTGAGCGCTCGCTTTGAGGCCATGAGGACCAAGGATCGAATCCCGGCTCCGGCCCAGGCAGGACCCACGTGCTGAACTGGGGAGTTCCCACAGTTCGGTTCTCTGGCTGTCTCTGTCTCTGTCTCTCTCTCTATCTGTCAAAAGGTAAAATAGAAATAAATATGTACTGAAGACAAAAGGATAATTTCTCTCTATAAATGTGAAAAGATAAAAAAAAAAAAAAAAAAAAAAAAAATTGGGCAGCATCTTACACATGGGAATAGACCATGTATTGATTTCTCAATGTTAAGTTAGAAAAGTAGGGGTCGTCTTTTACATGGGGGTATCTTATACACAAAAAATTATGGTTCTCTGTTGGCTTCGATTCTGTCACCATCTACTGTCCCCTCAGTGATCTCTCATTAAACCCAGCCAGAAGGAACCCTGGGAAATCCAACCTGCCTTTCAGAGAACAAGCAGGGAGGGCAAGAATGCATTGAAAGGCAAACAGGACAAAGGCACAGTGACCTCACCTCTTCCTGCCTCACTTACTACTTCCTTCCTCAGGACCTCAAAACTTTCTTTCTTTTTAGAGAAAGAGCTCTCTTTGGTTTTCCTAAGAGAGCTAAAACTGGTATGAGATGGAACTAAAATGCCTACAAAACCCAGCATTCGTAGACCCTCCCAGCTGTATCCTTCTCTAGAACATGAGGGAACGAGGCATCAGAAGGCACATCCCAGATGCGGAGAAATTGCCTGCAGAAGCCCTTTTGGAAGAGTGCCTCCTGCTATGGAAAGGTGCCAGTACCTTTCTGGACTTTTATAAGCGATAATAACAGATTGGCATTGTTCACTAAATACTGGCAAGCTCTTCCTATTAGACCAGTCACTGGCATTTAGACTTAATGTGCACTCACTAAAATTGAAATCAAGCTATTTCTCCCCTAGTGCTCTCTCACCGCTGTCTCCCTTTTATAGACAAGGAAACTGAGGCCAATGACAGCAAAGCCCAAAACTGTTGTCTCCTTTAAAGGGAGGCGTTATAAGGGGTGTGGATATAACCTCACCAGGAACATGAGTCCTGCCAGCCTTAAGCTGAATGGTTCTTCTGACTTGGAAGCACTCTGCTGGAAGAAAATCGCATACTTCTTTAGAACCAGGCAGGACAGCACATCTCCTGCACCAGCTCTCCCAAACTTAAAAAACAGAGTGGGGCTGATGGACATACTCGGTGTGCACAGAAAGACACCGTGAGGCCTGCATTGCATGCTGTGCTGCCTGTAGGCTTTGGTGGTCAGTCTGGGTCCCCAGTGCACCCTCAGAGCCCAGCACTGTGCCTGCCATACGGCAGAAAACCAACATTTACTGAATAAACAAAATAACTCAGGGGTTGCTGGAATAGCTCAGTGGTTAAAAGCTGGCCTCACAATGGCAAGTTCCAGGGTTCAGTTCCTGGCCCCAGCCAATGCAGCCTCATCTGTTGAATGGCAGCACAACTGGTAACCACTGAGATGGCTCGGTGGCAAAGGTTCTCACCTCCCAAGAGGGAGGCCCCTGGTTTGGTTCCCGCACCAAGTGGCCCTACATCTACCCACGTGGAGTGAAACCATGTCACAACTAATGATGTACAACTGTGAAGACCACTCTGGGCCCTCCTCCCTTCTCTCTTGTTCACCTTCTCTCAAAACAATAAAATTAAAAAACAAAAACAAAAAACAGCTCAAACTCAGAGGACCTTCATCATTATTACTGACTGTGCCACTTTGTGCTTTCTGTGGAAGCTCACTGAATCTCAGTCCCACTGTCTGTGAATTGGGGATAATAATACACCTCCATTTACTTCACAGTATTGTTAAGATCAGATTAGCTCGTATTTGTGAGTTTGTTGTCATAAGCAAAGGTATTGTTTTTATAATGCTCTCAATAAAAAAACTTCCTACATCGATGCTTTCATGCACATTAATTAAGATGCAGCCAAGTGAAATGTGTCAGCTCCCCCTTTGGAGTACAACCTTCTTTACTGGTGTGGAACAACGCCCAGAGTTGGGTGAACAACATCATCAAAATCAAATGCCAGTTCTTTACAGACTTGACCCACAGCCCAAAGCAACGTTCTAAACCGAGGACAGTTCATTCAGTCTTGCTTTTTATTGTTGCTGACATATATTCTTTATTTTTAATGTTCATTGAAGAACCACATTTTTTTTTAAGTTCGTATTCTACTTTAGCAGAAAGCAGAGGTGTCAGTGTGAAGCACGACAAAATTAAGCTGCTTTTTAGCCATATTTGTCTACATGAGAAACATGCTGCCATTCATGGGGGTTCTAATAACACATGCCACAGAAGCCACGCTGAGACCTAACGAGCAGTATAGGTATCCACCTAGCATCATCTTCTCTTTATTCTGGGTCCTTCTCCTCATCTGAAAAGTGGGGTACCGACTTCTTTGCAACAACGTTGTCCAGTCTCTGTCCTTGGAGATATGGGTTGACACTCTGAAAAAATACATATGGCTTGGTATTACACCTGAACATTGAATATAGACATCTCACAAAATAGGTGAATGAGAATCCTTACTGAATAACCAAAATTGGGTTAACTACAACATAACAGTGGTACATACCACCTAATAAATGATTACTCCAGTGCACTAACCAATGCCTCAGTAAGCTGAGAAAAGTTGTCCTGACTGAAATTCATCTGATTGTGTCTTTCTCACAGCTGTAAAGTTCTTATCAGATGCAATTTGTCCCTTACCTTTTGGCTCAAAGATTTGACGTGAACCTGCTAATGCAAGCTCCGTATAAAGGAGAAGTGTTACTCCATGGCCTTACTTAAGTGAGAGAGAGAATCTGAACTGCATTAAATTATTTAACAAGGAGAATGTTCTTAAGATAGCAGAGCATGGCCAAGGGGAAATTAGCATATGCAGACTGGTCAGAGATCATATTATTGTTGTGTTGAGTCTGCCACACCAGTATTCATCCTATTCTAATTTCGCAGAAAGTGGAGATATCAGTGTGAAGGGCAATGCAATATCAAAATAAAGCTGCTTTTAATCCATATTTTATCCTAAAAAGGATTCATGGAAACTCTAGCAACCATTTCCACCTTTCCTCAGTCAAACTGAAAAGCTGAAGGAAAAGGAGGAAACTATATGGAAGGCTCCTTTATTTTTGACCCAAGACTCCATAGTCTGAAATCTCTTTCATCTGTTGGTGTTCTGAATGAGTCAGGTTTTTCCATTCTATTTTTTGAGGTTTGGATTTGAACTGGTAATTGCAGCTTTACAACATAGCATTTACTTAGCAAGCAGAAAAATTTCAAACGTTTTGAAATATTTGTTTATTGAAATCACCTTCCAATCACAGAACAAAAACACAAGAAAGAAGCTGTAGTTACAAGTGATCAGCAATCCCATTGGATACTAAGCCTCCTGGAATGAATGGAGGCAGTTCTTGCCCATGGGACATGGTCTGCCCTTTAGAAAGGTGAGCAGACATTCTCCAAAGAGAAAGAATGACACCTGAGTTCAGTATTTGTAAATGTCCTTCCATATTCTGACAGGTAATGGGTCATGAAAGGCCCTACTTACCCTGCAAAACTGTATTACAAACAAGCTAAGAATGGCTAAATATGCATTGTCCTTATAGATCTGAAAAAATGACAAGTCACAAAAGACAGTACTTTGCTGAGATGGAATCTTTAAAATATTTAAAATAACTAACATACTTTTTATATCAGGGATTGTCAACTACCGTGGCCTGGCCTACTCCTGGGAATTATATCAGAATCTTTGGGTAGGTGGAGCAAGTGTGGATTGGAAAAGTAAATTCAATATTATAAATATTTTGATTGGTTTTTAGTAATAATATTTATTCTGAAAATTCTAATCTATTAAAAAAAGGCATGAGATGTTCATGTTCATCAAATATGAAATAAAAGGTTGATAAACTCCTTAAAAAAGATAAATAGCAGATCTCAAACATTAACAAGATAGATTTTAAGAGTGAAAAAGTTTGCAGTCATTTAAAAATGAGTTAACTTTTTATTCATGAAGCAACTAAGAATTCCACTGGATTTGAGCAAGTGTGGGAAATTACATAAAACTACCTGGGGCTTGGTTATAACTTTGGGGAGAATCCTCTTGGTGAAGAACTTTTACGGGACACAGTCCTGCCCAGACCCAGAACGTAACAAAGATTGAAAGGGAGGGGAAGTAAATTAATGAAAAAGTAAACGGATTAATCAGCTGAGCTGTTTTGATAAATGTTTAACTATTAGAACTGAATCCTAAGTGGAAAGTCATGATAATAATGGTATTTGGTCTTAGTTATCCTCTGAGGAACTTAAGGCACTTCTATATCTTCTCCCTTGGGTGAGAGACTGGCTAGGTTACACAGCGAACGTGAGTCCCATTTTACAAGTGGAAGAACCATTGGGATATGACTCTTGTTTTGGGTATCCTCTGGAAAGCCACAGCACATGCTGAGCTTTATTGGAAAAAGCCTTGATTTTCCCCAAAAGGTAGCCTATAATTTCTTTATGTTGATTCATGCACTTGAGGTGGTGGTTAAAGTCTTCCAATTGAGATGGAAATACCAAAAAAAAAAAAAAAAAAAAAGATGGAAACACCATCTGTGGCATGATGACAGGGAAGGCAAGTTCTGTTTCGCCATCAGTCCTGAGAAAGGCCCATGGTTTATGGCAGGAGCATGAGTCTTTGTAGATGCCTGAGAATAGAAAGAACTTGATACCTCTGGGTCAAAGCGACCCTTATTTTCATAAATTCTAAGTCTTTCCTATGAGGAAGAAGTTGAGGCCAAAGCAAAACCTTTATAATATGTGTCCTAGCCATAATTCTGCGTTTGGGTAAGCCTGTTCTCATCACTAAGCTTAAATCGTGACCCATAGTCATTACTCAAGTCAGGGTGGAAGCACTAGTGAGCCAGGCCGTAGAGACGATTAAAGTGATATGCCAAGTTATTCATTTTGGATCTATCATTGGTCTTATTTGGAAATGTCCTTGTTGGGCCATGGGGAGATATTCAAGCCATCTTACTGGTAAATTATGTGTAATTTGAGCTCCTGAAATAGAATTTCTTGATGTTCTCTCAAGACCACATTACACCCTAAAGACCCTTCCTCTTGCCACCGGAACTGTAACCACCCAAGAGAAACCGCTAATAACCCCGTTAACTCTCCCAAAGATCTGTTTCTAGACTTTAAAACTACATGTCACATGGAAAACTGTGCATCTTCTGTATGTTGTCAGGTGGCACAGGAGGTTTGGAACTCTCTGCTGCAAGGGTCTGAGAATTAATGCTAAGTCCAGAACATTCACTCCTCCTAAAGCACTCTTGGGGAGCTGGGATGGCTCAGTGGGTTAAGCGCTCACTTTGCAGCCCTGGGGACAGAGGATCGAATCCCAGCCCCGGCCCGTGTGGACCCACATGCTGAACTGGGGAGCTCCCCCAGTTCAGTTCTCACCGGGGTGAGACCCCGGCCCAGTTCCTGCCCTGTGCAGCCCTGCGCCCACCTGTGGAATGAAATTATATGGAAAAACCAATGATGTGCAACTATGGAGACTGTTCTGGGCCCTCCCCCTTCTCTCTGTCTCTGTTTCAGTATCTCTTTCTCTCTGTCAAAAACAATAAAAAAAAAATTAAAGCACTCTGACTGCATTTGGCAAATCTATTTCACATGGCTACAATGATCACTGTCCAGAGCCCCAAATTTTGCCAGAATCCCAGCACTTGCTACTCTAAGAAAACAGTCGATGGCCTTGGATATAAGGTTTGGTTTGTATATTTAAAAAAAAATGGTTACTATCTGGCAGCACTATGCTATGTAATAGCAGGATCCTAATTTTTTCTCCTCTGATAAGAAAAAAGACAGCCGGAAGCCAGGCCCTTCTGTGCAGGAAGGACTAGCAGAATGGACAATGACCATTTATTATTATAAGTTATGATGCCATCAAATGCATGGGAAACCCAAAGCAAATTTGACAATCAGCTCTACATGAGACCATACTGGGGTGGTTCACGTGAAACACCCAGACCAAGGTCCCACCCTGGGCAGCCCTGGGATGGTTAGTGACAGATCCTGCAGTCAATTCAGAGGTCAGCAAACACAGAATCAATCAAGTGGATTTTTATATCAATCTACCTAGGCCAAGAAGAATGGTCTGTAGGAAGAGTGAGATTTGTTCATCTCATCTTTTGTCCTCATATTTCTTCCAAAATTATCGTCTGGAGCATGTTGTTCATCCATTTCTCGTACCTGCGTGTGTGTTTATATGCTGGGTGCAGATGTGTGAGCTGTTCCCCCCAGTGGCCTACAGACCCTTTGAGGAAAGACAGATCGTGTGCTCCCCACATTTCCCACACCTACGTGAGAGACACAACGTACATTTCCTGTGCGTGATGGAGGTGATGCAGTCATCATAAAACTTGGTGTTCCACTAAAAAAAAAATCCCACATGAAAGCTTGAGAAAGCCATCCCAGAAATCAAGGGTCTGGGCCTGATCCCATGGGACCACCGTGCTTCCCTCCCAGGACTGCCCCTGAGAGGACTGCTGTGTTCCAACCACTGAAGGTTACGGCTTGTCAACTGCCCCACCCAGCTTCAGGCATCCCCACAACCACCCAGCCAGCCTCATGTTACCCTTCGCTTGCGTCTCTGTCCTCCCTTCATCTTCTCATAAAGGAATTTCTTGTTCTAGAGCGGGGAGAAAAGAAAACAAATGCAGAAGTATGGATCAAATTTGGCGAACGCCTATTTTAAAAGCAACACTTGGTGTGTCCTCTGGAGAGTCACATACACATATTTTGGAAACAAAACTAGATGAAAGGAATGTCGTGTCAGAAAGATAGACCGCCAGGGAAAAGCTGGTGGCTGTGCAGCTTTTAAGAAAGTTCTTTGCAAGACCCCCCGAGGCACATCAGTGTCATCAACAATCATATAAACAGGAAAATACGACATTTTAAAACACAAGAGGTGTTGGAAGCCCATCCCGTCACTTTGAACAGCCTTTGTTTAACACAAACAGTTTTCTCTCACTTGAATTTTGTGTCGAACTCCCTTTTATGAGCTGTACACATAAACTGTTCTCTAGAGTAGTGTCTGACAATTAATAACAAGCCTCTAGGTAAATAAATGAAACATGCTGGCTTCTGCAACCTTTCCTCCGGTGGCTGAAGTCAGTGCACCCAGTCAAGACAATTAGAAAACCATTTGGTGGTCTTTAACATTTTTAATAGAGTGAACCTTTTAAAAACTGCCAAAAAACTTCTTGGCAGAAAGAAAGTTATGTTGGGAGAAAACACGGGATCTGTTACCACAGTTTGGATAAGTGTTTCCACATATTGCTGTATTTCAAACACATAGTGGACTTAAATGAGCTCTAGGATAGCAGACACGTGCTCAACAGACTTCCCTTCTATTGGGGTTAGAAAGGACAGACACTTAACCTGGAGGCAGAACAGGAGGAGGAGGGGAGTTGGGGAGCTTTACGTGCGTTGTTTTATTTTTATTTTTTTATTTTTAATCAGAAGGGATATAATGTATAAAAAGTGATTCATCTTACTCTAAGTAAAATACCTTGACATTGATTAAAAACATAAAAGGAGATGACAGCGTTTTGATAAGGAACAAGTTTATACAACACTTGTATCCTCTGAGCTGTCTGGATAGAACAATGTTGTTGTTGTTTTTAATGGTAGATTTGGAAATAAAAATTCCAAGTGCCAAGAATGAGCTTTATAAATTTCATGTTCATTAAAGTGCACCTTACCCACAATTTACAAGGCATAGTTCTTGCCCAACCTCAACTCTGCAGAGAGGCTGGGCCGGGGAGGAGAGCGGCCCACTGCCACAGGCCGGCACTGGCCACAGCCTCCCCTACGCTCACTTGGGGAACTGATGAATTTAATATCAGATGAAACCTTGCCATTTGCAACTGCATAGGTGGACCTTGAGGGTATTACGCTAAGTAAGTGAAATAAAGTCAGATAAAAAAAGAAAAATACCATATGAATAATCTATATATAATAAACAACAACTAACAAAGAACAAAAACAACAAAAAACAAACTCATAGAAGCAGACAATAGACCGGTGTTTCCCAGAGGGGGAGAGGGAGTGGAGGGAGAGCAAAATGGGAAAAACGGGTCAACAGTACGGTGATGAACGGAAACTATTATAGAGTGAGTATGTTATCGTGTATACCATATCGAATTATAATGTTGTACAACTAAACGTATATAATGTTATAAACCAATGTTACCTCAATTTAAAGATACACATATATAGTCACATCCAAAGGGAGAAAGGGTGTGTGTGTGGACGATTCACTTTAGGAAAGAAGATATTGCTGTGCAGCTCATTCCTGTCACCTGGAGTTGCCTTTCTAGAATATAATGATTCCTGATGCCCGGAGCATGCCCCAGCGTTCACGCCAGTGCGGGGGAAGGGGGTTAGAGAAAAGGGTGCGAGGGGAGAAGCTTCTTCATGTGCCCTCCATGGTCAGCTGCCTGAGCAGGAGGGAATGTGATGGGACAGCCCATCAGCTGTGACAGTCCCACTGAGCCAACAGCAAGGGAGAGGCAGCATCATTTTAGTGACTCTCCTTTAGAAGGTCCCGTGGCTGATTATATCCGTAAGAACTGTCATTCATGAGGAACTGAAAAATGTCTGACAAATCTTCCTCTCAAAGATGGTCCCTGTGTTTCCCTAGGAGGGAGGGGTAAGATTTGCAGGCTGGTGCTGTCCCACCCTTGCATGAACATGGCTGGGGCATTCCAGATTAGCCCAGCTTTGTATGCCTTTAAAGGCAGGAATCGGCAGGTAAGATGTGGGTAAAAGAAGTACAGCAAACGAATGAGAAGAAACCAACCCCCTCTCCCAGTTCTTGTGGATGGGGTGGGGAGCGGGGAGTGGGGAGCCTGCTTCCCATGTGAGTAGCAGGTTCGAGTTCATCAAAAGGGCTTTCCATTGTGCCATCAAGATTTTGGACAACTGCCCAGATGTCGGTTTCAAATTCCATTCTTAAATGGAACCAGGGAGGCTTCTTGGAGAAATGTCGGTTTCCAGGGCTAGAGCAGGGGAAGTACAAGGATGAATGAAATTGGAATATCTAATTTGGCCAGAAAGTAAGGAAGTGTTCAAAAAGTAAAGGGACATGCCCAAAGGAAATACAAGCCAGCTTGTAGAGACTCCTACTGGCTCAATCGAGGACAGTTGGAACACCAAAATAAATAATAACAGGTATCAACAAATCCATATTGATACAAAATAAACACAAATGAAATAAATAAATAAATAATTAATTAATTAAATGGAGCAGGGGGAACTCTTGCTTAGAACAGATGAATGCCAACCAATGAATGCATAAAGAATAATAGAGTAAGAAAATCATTATTGAAGCTACCATAGTTAAAATTGATTCTGGTGAGTATCATTTAGGGATATTAAAATGGTTGGTTAAAAGTTTAATGGGGACAGAATAGTTAGACAGTCTCATAGTACCTTCCTGAAGATTAATGATTAATTTCAAAAAGCAAAAATGGTCATTTTTACACTGAGGAAACCGGCAGACACTACTTTAACCGGGTCACCACCAATTTTGGGACAAACTGGAATCACATGCCTCCTGCGAAGACCCAGGAAGAAGAACCTATCCCAAAAGGCATAACGTAAGTCTAATCATGTGGGAACATGAGGCAAGCACCAGTGGAAGAGCACTGGTCTCTTCAGACATGTTGAGGTCAGGAAACGCAAGGAAAGGCAGAGAGAGGGTTCTTTTTTCTCTTTTCTCCCCTGGCTCAGGCTCTGGCCAGAGTCAGCTGCTTCCATTTAAGGAAGAGCCTCCAATTGCCCAAGATGCTGATGAAAAGATGTAATAAGCACTGGGGAAGGAGAAATAATTTGCTTTTGAGACAACTTTTTCCTGTTATACTCGACGATTAACATGTGAAGAAAGGAGGTGACTGCCATCGACAGCAGCCGGCCTTTGGTCATATCCATCCAATGCTGTACATATGGACTTCGTCTGAAAGGCAGCCAGTCCTAGATTAGACTCAATTAGACCTCTGTACAAGACACGTTCTAAGTGATGAGCATAGAAAGATAAGATACCTGTTTAAAAGAACTCCAGGAGTCGGATGGTCGGTTCAAATCCCAACTCTGGTAATCATCAGATCTGTAGTATTGGGCAGCCTACCCAAACTCCCTAAGTCTGTATTTTCTCATTTGTAAAATGAAAGTGATAGGGATGGGCAGATTGAATGAGATAATGCATGTAAAGTATTTAGCATGGTGTCTGGTACATAGTATGTGTTCAGTAAATATCACTATCTACTAGAATATTATAAAATACAATTACTATTCATCTTTGTATTGCCATCACCTAACACAGACCTGGGAGGCATATGATGTGCATTTAATAAATGTGTCTGGGTACTTTAACAAAGATCCAAATGTAGGAAACAAGACAGATACTGATGTTTACACTGCTAAAGAACCAGCTCATGTCAAAGCAGGGAAATATTAATAGCAAATGAGGAATCGGGGTCTTTATATGCAGTTGCATGTGAAAGGTAATTGCTTTGTTACCTTAAAGAGTGGTTGAGCGTAAGACAAGCTTGAAGCCATCATTCTATATAAACACCAAGGAAGGCTTGTGGGCCCCAGCTCAGAAAAGCAAGACGTACTCAATTTACACTTCCATGTGAAGATCAAGCAAACCATGTTTTAGTGCTAGGTGGTAACAAGAAATTAAATGAAGTTTAAACAAACACATAATTACAGATGATAAAAGGTGCATAAATATTGGTCCGTGGTCACTGATCTATAATAGCACTTCACTTTCACATTGAGTCCTAACTTCTCCTGAGCTCTGATATAGACAAGGAAGGGGAATGACTGAGAAAACAAACCAGTATTTAGAGAAGGATATAAAGAGAATGCAGGATGGTGGTTGGCCTCTTCCTGGAGTGCTGAGCATGAGTAGAATTTGGTGAGAGAAAGCTTTAGAGGTTTCCAAGAAGAGGCAAGGAAAGTTGGCAAGAGAGAAGTTCCCATCTCTCCCGCTTCCCAAATTGGAACCTTGGCCCTCACTCAGACTTCTGTCAGGCTTCCTCTTGCTTTCTTTTACTCATTTGTAGCCTATCAGTTATGCATCTTAGACCTCCATGCTGACCTTTTTAGTACCTCAGCCTTCATCAATGGCTGCTGTACAGTTTGCCATGCGAGACTTCAGGTCTGGATCTTCCACTACATTTACCTTCCCTCTGTCCCAGTAATTGCACCTGCTATGCATGGTATAGCTAGAACAAGAGGCTGAACAGTGCTAAGTTGGGTTCATTTTATTTTCATGCAGTTCTCAACCAGGAGACTGTAAGCTCCTGGAAAACCAGTACTATGTCTTGGTGACTATTGCCTGTTGAGCACCTAGCACTGTGCCTGGAACAAAGCAAGCTCCATATCTCCTATCTGGTCTTTGTGAAGCCTGTACCTTGCTTCTGTCTGGCAATACCTTTGCCCATCTCTTGTGGATTCCTTCCCTTGCTCCTCTGTGATCTTCCCTTTCCCTCCTTCTCTCTGCTCCCTTCTTTCTCTCCTGCCTTCCTCTCCTCTTTCTTCTTTTTAAAATTCCCTCAGACGAAAAGCTCATACCATCTAGCTCAGGGGTGTCAAACTGGCGGCCTGTGGGCCACATGAAGCCCCAGAGGTAATTTTTTGTGGCCCATGATGCTCTGAAATAAAATGAAAATAGGAAAAATTGTTATGAAGAAAATAGCGCTTAGGGGAGATCGAGGCAATACTGTACACACAGTTCCCTCATTAACCCTTTAACTACTGAAGACGAGTATACACGTGGCCCAGTGCCTTTCCTGGGGGGCTGTGGGTGTGTATAAACGCGCTGACTCAGTTCCCACGACGTTTGTAAATGTGATGCAGCCCGCGTGAATCTTGCCTGTTGCACCAAATGGCCCGTGTTTTAATTGAGTTTGATGCCCCTGATCTACCTCATATAAACCTGACTTTTCTTCTTTACTTCTCATGTTATATTTATGCCATCTACCAATTTCAGTCCATTCTCTGTTCTCCTTTGAAATGTCTTAGATTCTCATCATGTTGGTGAAATTCACTTGAATGTGTTATGTTCACAACCTTCATAACTCGTATTACTTCCTATATTTTTTCTGCCTTTAGTCCCTTCTCCCTCTACTGTGCCACCAGAATAACTTCCATTATAGAAGCCATTTATGATTTCAGACTCCTATTCAAGAACCTATAGATGTTTACTTATTTAATTCAACATGTTCAAACTCTACCAGTAGGTTTCAAAGTGGCTTCCCAAGCCAATTTTTCTGAACAGAACTGCTTATGAAAAAGAAGTGAAATTGAAAAGTGTATATTGGAGAAGCAAAATTAACTTATGGGGTGTTGTTGTTTGTTTTAAGACAGGAAATGTGTGCATGTTGAGGGTTGCATGTTGAATCAACTCAGTGCAACGTTAAAGTAAGATGATGAAAAAAAGGATAATGATCATTAGTAAGAAGTAGCATCTCTCTCTTGAACAGTGTAAAGGGGAGGAAGAGTGTTTAGTCCTGAGACTACAATATTCCAAGTAAAGTAGGAAACAAGGCCAACTGCCAGTAATGAGCTGAGAAGGGATCGGTCATTTTAGAAGGACTCAGGCAGTTAGAAATACCTGCTCATTCACTCATTCCACAGACACATTGACTGCCTATTGATATGTGAGTTTACACTCAGAAAGATTTCTATTTCCATGTGTGTATTTTTCCACCTCTATCACATGGCTTCAGCATTTGATTACATAGGCCCAGCTACTGGGACATAGATATAGCCCCATTTGAATGTGATCATATTTGACTCGTTGTTTCAGCCTGTTAAGATCATCTCGAATCCCAAGTCTGTTGTTCCGTGCTAACCCTTCCAACTTTGCGTCATCCTTTGAGAATCTAAGCACACGTTCTATGTTTTTTATTACAAACATTTATAAAAATGTGGACATGCAGAATACCATGTGAAATCTCTTTTCCTATTGACGTGGCCTCTTTAACAAGCTCCCTTTTGGTGATTTTCTCTTGCCTGGGTTATATCTCTCCACCTCTTCCAGCAGTAGATCATGAAAGATCTCATCAAGTTCTTTGCTGAAGTCCAAACACACCACACTCACTTCATTTCCCTCAGCAAGCTGGCAAGTAAATGAATAATGCTGGCAAGTAGAATACAATTAGTTTGACAAAACTTGTTTTTTAGTAAACCTGGGCCAAATGCTTATGCTTGCTCTTTCCAAGGCTTATAAACAATTTCCTTAACTGGCAATTATAGAGTCTTGCCCGATATTGACAGCAGAGTTAACCACTACACACATTTTGGAATTTCTCTTCACTTTCCACAACACAGAATCACCTACATCTGCTTCTAAGCTTCTGGCTTTTCCTTAATTCTTTTTCCTTAAATCTGCAGAGGTCATCCCCCTTAGTAGAGATAAAACTTGCAAGTTCTCTCAGTATCCTTAAAAAAAAAATCATGTATGTCCTATAAGAGCTGTGTGAAACATCGGTGAGCCTTGAGGATGTGTTATGACACAGGTTGCAGAATAGACAGGAGGAACAACCTCTAGAGATTATAGATGACGAGATTGATTCAGGTCATTGACTCTGCAGATGGACTGGTATATTGTACCCTAAACAGATGAGCATGGTTTGAAATGGTAATTCATTCATAAAGCTCCTTTCAATGACAAATACCTGAAAAATCAACCTCTAAATAATTTTTCTCCTCTCTCCCCACCCACCCTGCTCGTCTTCAGCCATCAGTGCCTTTCAGAGCACCAGAGTGTAAAATCCATAGTAACCTCGATCAGACTTACCCACTTGCCCAAGCCTGGGTAGTCATGTTCTGGATCATAAAGATGCTGGTGCAGCTGGAATTCTCGACTGAACTCTGCCGTGTCAGGGGTGTTTTCGAGACATCCATCATCTACTGCGAACAGTAAAGGTTTTTGAGGAATGGCCAAGGCATTTATCATTATTCAAAGAGTTAATTTACTAAAAACAATTAGACACCCAAAGGTCAGATTCCATTCACATCAGTTACTCTAAGTCACTTTCCCTATGTGATTTGCTCATCTCAAACTCTTTCTCCTTCTCTTACCTGTGGCTGAGACTGGCTGGCTGCCCACCTAACCCACTTCCTGACCCCCCTCTGCACACAGCCAATTTCCTAGCCTTCCTTTTCAACCAGGTGCTATCATATGCCTGAGTGTGTGGGTGGAAGTGATGTATTCCACTTCCTGACCTGCCCCTAAACAACTCCTATATGATCCTCACTCCCTGCCCACTCATCCCTTCACCCCCACCTTGGTGTTTTGCTTGCTACTTGTGGCCAACCAGGGCAACTGTGGGTGTCAAGTGTAAATATGAAAGATAGCAGTCTGAGTTGCTGAACCTTTTACCCCCACCATACCCTCACATCTCTGGCGGGATTTCACACGAGTGAGAAATAAACTATTGTGTTAAGCCACTATAATTTTTTATCTGTTACAATAGCTACAATTAGTAAATTAACTAATATACTTCCATTCCACATGACTCCTTTTGTTTTCTCTTGGATGAGCTCTTTAGAAACACTTTCAGCTCCTTGGGGGAAAAGGACATTATACAAGAGCAGCAACAATCACTAAATAGTACTTGATGTTGTATGTTATAGTGGTAACAGGGTAAACTTTGAAGGCAAACATACCAGAGCTCAGAGTTCAAATCCTGACTTATACATGATAGATGGGTTTAGTTCCTTGCAAAGGTTAACAGAATTTCTCTAAGTCCATTTATTCATCTATGAGATGGGAATAACCATATACAGTAGACTTTCCCTTAACCAGAACTCAAGCAACCAGGACTCTCAAGCAGATGCTTGAGATTTTGTGGGTTGCTTGAGTTATGGATAGGAGAGAGTCCGCTTACACTTATCTGGCATCAACCAATCCCTATGGGTGCTGGTTAACTGAGAGAGTACTCAGTTAACTGAGTATGAGGCATAGAGATGATCATACAAAGTATCTGGCACATAATAGGTGTACTATTTGTTTTAGTTCCCTCCCACTGTCTGTCTTTAAATAACAGTTTCTACTAAGACTGCTCTTTGAAATAAAGCATGCCTTCCATTCAAACTTCAGCAAAGTTGTTCCTCTTGGCTGCTGCTGTTACCTACGTCCTGCCATTACTAGACAGGATGCTCTGAAAAAGAGTACTTTCTTTTTTCTGTCTCTTAAATGCTTTAGAAAACAGCTTTAAAAGTGGGAAGGAATTGTGAATTTTGTGCAAGGCTAGGGGGAAGAAAGAGTCCCTTTTCAAAGGTGTAACAAAGCATCAAAGTCAATGCTAAAAGGGGTCTAATACCGTTAGCCAGGTGTTCTAGTCTCTTGAGATGGCTTTGAAGCCTTACAGGAGCTGTTAGGCATCCAATCTCAGGTCTTGGCAGCATGATGCTCGTGTGAAAGTCATTAGCATTCTGAACAAATCCTTAATGTAGCTCTGTGGTGGCTCCCCACTTTGCCCTGACCCTTGTATCTACCTTCTTCATCCACAGCAATTAACATGTAGGAAAGGGATAGCAAATCACGAAGAGTTCTGACAGTCTACACATGGCAGCTTTACAACCTTTTCACAATTGTTTCTCAGGTAACCCTGCTTGGGCCCAGACTGAGAGGCAGATATGAAACTCTGCTCTGGGAATCAAAGGCACATTAGACTTGAAAATGCGCCCTGGAAGTCACCTGCTATCCTGAAGAATGGACTCTGAGTTCTGCTGCTTTATCCAGGGTGAGTGGGCCACGATAGGGGAAAACATGGCACAGGTGGGTGAAATCAAGGTTTTATTCTGGGATTTGTGGTAGAATGATTCTCAGAGATGCATATCTCAAGCAATTTCTTATAAATAATGACATCTGCCAAGTGATTCCATTTGTAGAATGCAAATTATGGTAGAACAAAGAATGAGAAATATGTCAGCTTAATGGAAAGAGAGCAAAGGAGATGGTAGGTAATCTGTGACAAGAAAGGGTCTCTGTGTCTTTGTTACTTTAGTGGGGAAGGGGAGAGGGAGGGGAGGTGGGAGTGGGCACCAGCATTATGGACACACTCAATGGTTTGGTGGTTACCTGGAGAGGGGGCAGGAGGGGGGAGGGAGAGTTGGTGGGGAGGTGGGAGTGGGCATCTGATATATGATGATGGAAGGGATATATAGTGATTCTGGGTGGTGGGCACATAATGCAATGCATGGGTGATGTGATGTGGACTTGTACATCTGGAAACTATCTAATTGTAACCAACCAATGTCACCCCATTAAATTTAACAATTGAAATAAATAAATAAATTTTTTTTTATAAAGAAAGAAAGGAAGGGTCTGGGAGTTGGGTTTTATCCAACTCTTATCAGGCCGCCTCCACTGCTGTCTCAGAACTCCCAAGTGCTCATTATATAGATCTGTATCTTTCTTTTTTTCTCCCCAGTATAACCTAGAACTACATTGTACTCATAAACATTGTTTAGAGGCACTATGTCTTTATTTTACATATAAAGAGATGGAGGTCCAGGGAAGTAAAATGATGCCTGTAGTGAAGACTAGAACTCAGGTCTCAAACTTGGACCTCAGTATGCACCAGAATCACGTGGAAGGCAGAATAAAATACAGCTTGCTGGTTCCTACCCAAGTTTCTGATTCACTAGGTCTGAGGTAGGGCTTAAAAGTCTGCATTTCCAACAAGTTTCCAGGTAACGTTGATGCTGTTGTTTGGGTGGGGGGCACACTTTGAGAACCACTGCACTCTATTACATGTAATTCATTTAACCCAATCCCTGTGGACACTGTTGGTCTTCAGACTCTGACCTGGTCCCTCTTCCTATCTATTCAATGTCCCACAAGCAAGTAAAATGTGGCTGAAGTGATTGGCTCTGTGCAGTGACTCCGGTTTCCCTGTAGTCTTGGGCCAGCGTCCCCACATTGGCTTGTTCCATCCCAGGATGAAGGCCCTGTGTCCCGTGAAAAATTCAAACCTTATCCTAAATGAGAAGAGGAGCATCTTTCAGAGACAGTGTCTTCCCGAGAGAGCCTGCGTGATGT
>PVKE010030682.1:6675-19578 GCA_004027555.1 Craseonycteris thonglongyai
GGCCCAGGCAGGACCCACATGCTGAACTGGGGAGTTCACACAGTTCGGTTCTCTAACTGTCTCTGTCTCTGTCTCTCTCTCTATCTGTCAAAAGTAAAATAGAAATAAATATGCACTGAAGACAAAAAGATAATTTCTCTCTCTATAAATGTGAAAAGATAAAAAAAATAAAAAATAAATGAAAAATAAAAAAAAAAACCAGAATCCAGAGAAATTTCAATCTCACCAGCTAGCAAGTTGTAACTTAAGGGTGATAGCTTCCCTAATTGTTACTTTTCATCTCCTCCAAGGTACAATCCTCCTAAATTCAAGTCCTAGTTTGTAAACCTCTTAAAAAGAGTTAGCAATAAGACCATAGTACTACATATATACAAAAAAACTAGGGATTCAAAGGTGCCTATCCTAGCCCAAATATTTTTCCAAGTGTACATAGTAGAAATGTATGCATCAATATCAAAATCTGTCAATAATGATTTTCTGCCTACAAACATTTTTTAAAGTGATGATTCAGATACAATAAAGGGTAAGAAACAGAAAGATACAGAGAGAAATTGCTCTTCTACTAAGGAGCAGAACACATACCTCAGTCTGTGGTATTTCAGATGTAATTTTTACCACTTTCTTTTCTGATGCCCTGAAAAAGAGAAGAGATTTTAAAAATTAGAAAACTAATATTCTAAATCAAAACCTTAAAATTATGAAAATTCAACTGAATCCTGTCCTCTGTCCCATCTCTGCCACTCCTTAGTCCAAAAAACCATGATGTTCCTTAGAACTTCATTTCTTTGAACTATCATCTATTGATAAGAGTTCAAATAACAGACTTAGCTACTTTGCTCAAGTATAAGAAAGTTATTAGCAAAGAAGTCTGGTTAAATATATTGGGCTGAAGGGAAACACTCAAAGGATACCAGAAACCATTTAATTTACTTTTAGGAACTTTAAATTTACTTCTGAACTAATTACTATTTCACTAATCCTCATATAAAAACCATCTCTCAATTTCATCACAAAGTAAAAATTAAAAACAGAAAAGTAATGCTCTACAAGCTCTGGTTTCCTTCTTTTATAAATCCTTTACTTCTCCCATGGGGACTGTAGTTCCAGCTGAAACAAAGTAGGACAAATAAAAATACCAAAGGAGGTAGAAAGAAAAAGGTTAAGGGGAGTCTGAATTAGGAAAACATGTTAAGTTACTAGTCAAAAGGCTTAACAGAAAACAAAAGAGGGGGGAGCATAGGGGCGGGGGACAAAGTTCGGAAGTACCCAGGATAAATGGAAGGGCATTAACCCTCCACCAAACAACTCCCATAAAACTGTGGGTAATAACCAGTCTCATTAAGGTCCCTCATTTAGAGACATGGGCGGCTTTTGTTCCAATATCCCAGACACTTTTCCCATTTGATGCCTTGAAAGGTAGTAAGGGTTTAATGGCATTTTCAGAGGAAGCAATTCTGGAACAGGAACTTACTCTCTCCATCCTTTTGGTGGAGGTCCCTGGACTGACAGATAAGCAATGGGTGCCCCCTGCTGACCACAACTAAATCCTACAGTATTGAACTGCCTTCGCTGGGAAAAAAAAAAAAAAATCAAACTAGAAACAGGTATATTTTCAGGGAATTTCAAACCAAAGATGAAGTAAGGGGATCTCTTTTTGAAAGTCTTAAAGGACCTAAATTATCCCTGAATATTCTGACTTTTAAAGAAATTTCTGAATTCTTCCCATTTCCTGGTCACCATTCCCTCGCCAACCCTGTCTTGTTCAGGCAGAAAGGGACACTGAAGTTTAATGTTTACCTGAAGTCCAATGCCTTTAAGAAATCAGTCCTCTCCACCAATCCCAAGCTAATGACTTCCTTCACATTCCCATCTATCTTGAAGCACAATCATTGCAGCATACCTCATAACTGAAAGGGAACCCCAGAGGTTCCAACTCCCTCACGCACAGTTAAGCTCAAGCAATAAATAAAAATACAACACATTCTCAGACTCATGGAAAATTTCTTCACTGAAACATTTCTCTCCTACCCACAGTCACATAAAAAACACTGTCCAATATACAGGAACCCAGAATATTTACTGCATTTACTTTATTTAAACTGTTACTATCCCTCTAAAAAGCAAAACCACCACCAACACACATTTAATTTCCCTGTTTAGAAATTTTAATACCCTTATTAAAGGATAATAGAGGGGATAGATGGTTCAGTGGGCTGAGTGCTAATCTTGCAGCCCCAGGGACCGAGGATCGAATCCCGGCCCCCAGCCCGAGTGGACCCACATGCTGAACTGGGAAGTGCCCCCCAGTTCGGTTCTCACCGGGGTGAGACCCTGGCTCAGTTCCTGCCCTGTGCAGCCCCATGCCCACCTATGGAATGAAACTATGTGGAAAAGCCAATGATGTACAACTATGGAGACTGTTCTGGGCCCTCCCGCTTCTCTCTGTCTCTGTATCGCTCTCTCTCTGTCAAAAACAAACAAAAAAATCTAAAAAAAAAACACAGAAAAATCCTGGCCCCAGCCCATGAGGACCCATTGCTTAACTGGGGTGTGCCCCCAGTTCAGTTCTCGCAGGGGCAAGCCTCCCTTTCGGGAGGCCCCCCGATTTGGCTGTGCCTCCCATGCAGGAAGCCCCTGGCTGGTTCCTGCCCTGAGCAGCCCTGCGGCCCACCTGTGAAATGAAAATTACGTAGAAAATTAATGATGTGCAACTGTGGAGACTGTTCTGGGCCCTCCCCCTTCTCTCTGTCTCTCTCTCTCTCTCTGTCAAAAAAAATCTTTAACAGAAGAAAGAATTTTAATAAAATTAAAGCAACTAAATGAAGGAACTATTATATTTTACATATGTTATAAGGATAAACTTCTATAAATTTTCAAACTTTATTATTTTTAATCCACATAAGCCAATTATCGTAGTATTTACCTGATTTTTTTTATTGCCCTAAAAGTCCCCAAAACATCTCTATTTTAAATCTATCCCATAAACCAGGGATACTCAAACCCTGAGGCACGGACTGGTACCAGTCCATGGCCTGTTAGGAACCTGGCCACCATAGCAAGAGGTGACTGGAGGGTAAGCAAGTGAATTTATAGCCCCTTATCCCCCCATCACTCTCATTACCGCCCGAGATGTGCCTCGTCAGATCAGTGGCGGCATTAGGTTCTCATGGGAGCATGGACCATATTATGAATTGCTTATGTGTGCCCCCTGCCCCCCAGGTCCCTGTCAGGAAAACACTGTCTTTCACGAAACCAGTCCCTGGTGTCAAAAAGGTTAGGGACTGCTGTGATAAACTATTTCTCAAAGAATTATTTCTTTCTTTTTTCTTTCTTTTATTATTATTATTTTTTAATATTTTTTTAATTGTTTTTGACACAGAGAGAGACAGACAGACAGAGAACTGAACTGGGGGAACTCCCCAGTTCAGCACATGGGTCTGCACGGGCCAACGCCGGGATTCGATCCTTGGTCCCCGGCGCTGCAAAGTGAGCACTTAACCCACTGAGCATTATTTCTAATTACAAACTTCCTATGATGAAAGATAACTACAAAGTTTTAGAAAGCAGTAATATTTAACAAAATCTAATAAAACATTAAATGTACCTCCCCTATGATGAGGCAAACTCATTGCTAGAAATTTATCCTATAAACATACTTTCTTTTTTTTTTTTAATATATTTTTATTTATTTATTTATTTTTGACAGAGAGAGAGAGAGAGAGAGAGAGAGAGAGAGAGAGATACAGAGAGAACTGAACTGGGGGAGCTCCCAGTTCAGCATATGGTTCCGCACGGGCCGGGGCCAGGATTTGATCCCCGGTCCCCGGCGCTGCAAAGTGAGTGCTTAACCCACTGAGCCATCCCAGCTTCCCCAACATACTTTCATAACTATAAAAATAGTTGCATAAGGACATGCAGCACTACATTTTTTGCTTCCAGAACAATCTTATGTCCATCAACAGGAGACTACTCAAATTAGACTGTTCATCCATAGACTGAAGTATTATTAGCTACTAGAAAGAATAAGGTTCTAAGTTGATAACTACTAAATCTGAGTAATGGGTACATGAGGATCTATTATACTTTTCTCATATTCTTATAACTTTTATTTTTACTTATAATTTCTCATAACAACAAGCTAAAAAAAGAGACCTATCACTTACTAGGATAATTATCCCCATTTCATGGGGTTGATATGAGGACTAAATGAATATATAACACTTAGAATCTCACCTAGTATATAACTAACATTTAAATCAAGACATTATTATTTTATTATGTCTTTAAAAATAAAAAAATCAAGACACCGACAATATGCATAATGTGTGTATAGTATATATCCATTTGTATATACATATATACACATATATTAAATATTCCAAAAAATATACTGAAAACTTATAGGAAATCAGATGAGGTGAAAACAGAAGTGCTTAATTTCCTATTTATAAACTGTTCTATGTACTGTTTGACTTTTTACTAGTCCATATATTGCCTTTATAATTAATAATTAATACAGCTATGAGGGAAAAAAATGTTTTAAAGGACTCAATTATTCTTAATGTGCTGGAGTATGATATGGCCAGATATTTATGAGAAGAGCCCTAAACAAAAAATGTTTTGATAATCTTGTGAGATAGTTTAAATAAATCAAGATCTATTTTTTACTGTAGTACTTGGTCCTCCCCAACTCAACTGTAAAATCAAAAATAGAGAACAGTGTTACTTGAAAGACAATCTGTGCTTAGCACCCTTATCCCTTACAAAATTCCCTATATGCAAAAAAATCTGTATAATCCTCTATACAGAAAGAGATTTACCTATTATGGTGATACAACAAAGGGTAAAAGGCCTAAACTTTGGGCTTGAAGTCTCCTGGCCTAATTATCTATTACATAACCCAGAGATAAACTATTTTGTTTCATGGAGACTATATAACTGAAATGAAGTAGACTCTTATAAAATGCATGAGCTAATGAAAAAGCCAATGGGAACATTAAACCCTCCAAAAAACCCAGCACTGTCTGCTCTGTATTCAGACTATAAAAAATGGATAGTTACACATCAACAGTTTTTTCAGGGGGTTCTTCCTCTTTAACAGGCAGTTCTATGGGCTTTGGTTCTTCTTCCTAAAACCAAATGAAACAAGATCATTAACATAAATCAAGGGTAAACACTTGTCAATAGAAGACTATAAGAACTCCAAATTGAACCAGTCTTTCAGAACCTTCACTTCCCCTCTATGCTCCCCTAATGAGTTAGCATTTAAGTTCTCTAATGATTGATGTTAATCAATGTGGCCAAGGTAATGGCACACTGCCAGACCAATGACTAACCTTACTCTCTCCAACTCACCTCTGTTTCATCTCCCAGTACATCTTCTTCATTTGCCTCCTCTTCAGCTAAAGAATATTAAAATATTCAGGTCAAGCCCTGCTACAAAACCATCTAGATCACTGTACTTAGGCTAAGATTATAATCATTTTGCTTTCCCAAATAAAATCCAATAATGGAAGGCAGAACTGATGCTGATCAAATTTGCTCCACATGGAAGAGATAAAACTGTTTTCTCTACCTAACATTAAGTTGAACTCCAGCTGGACTGAAGAAATAAATGTGATGAGGTCAAATGATAACATTAATAAAAAAGTAATGTGGGAGAGTATCTTTAAGAGTTAGTGGTGGGGAAGGATTTCTAAAAAAAACAAAAAACAAACCCAGAAGCAAAAGTAATATGAGAAAATTTGCATTTTTCAAAACCAAGGAAGGATACCATAGGGGAAAAAAATGACAAAGACATTATCTTTGTCTAAAACCAACAAGGGAATGGTTTCTAAAATATAAAAGAAATGCCTACAAACTAGCAAGTGAATGATGGGGAACCTCATAAGAAAAACGAGCAAAGGAGAAACCCTTAGAACCATGAACATAAGAAATGTTTAAACTTTTTAATAATTAGAGGAATGTACATTAAAATAACCAACAATGCAGCAGCAGACATTAGGCTACTTGATAGGATAATGCCAAGTTCAGGTTTGTGGAAGATATACAAGAACCCTCATGTACTGATGATGAAAATACTGATTTATAGAGCAATTCTGAAAAGAATTCTGGCAGTGCTTAATCACATATATTAAGCATACAATGTCTGACAAGGAAGTTGCCACTGTGCACTTACACTGATAGCATTGCACAAACTCAGTAAGGTTTCATAATCTTAGTATATCAGCGTCTCACAGCTATGTTAGTAGTGTTCTGCTGAGTGGCGTTCATTATTGTTGTTGCGTGTTTTTGTATGCCATGGCAGGAATACTAGAGCTTGAATGAGAGCAGCAAACAAACATTAAAATTCTTGCTAAACTTGGCAAGGGAGAAAGTGAAATCTGGCACATGTTAGTCTAAGTTAATGGGGATAATGCCATGAAGAAAATGACAATGTACAAAAGGGATTAAATGTTTTTCTGAGGGGAGAGAAATGAAGAGAGTTACGGTGGCCAGTAACGAACAGAACTGACTAAAATATTGCAAAAATTCATCAAACTGTGTATCAAAACCATCGACTGTGAGAAGCATAGCATACCAAGTAAACACAGATAGAGACACATTTAGAAAAATCTTCACCGAAAATCTTGGCATGAGAAAGGTGTGTGCCAAAATGCTCCCAAAGGAGCTCACCAATGAACAAAAGCAAAGGAGAGTTGAAGTTTGCCAAGACCTTTTGGAGGCAAGATGACGTTCTGGGCCATGTTATCACTGGTGATGAAACAAGGCTGTACCAACAAGACTCTTGAAACAAAGCATGGAAAGTGCACTGTGGAAGTCAGCCAATTCTTCATGACCAAAAAAGTTCCATCAGTCAAAATCAAAAGTTAAAAAGATTTTGCTAACTTTATTTTCAAGATCTTATTGTTTTGAGAGGTCAGAAAGAGAGAGAGAAAGAGAGAGAAGAGGGGAGGGCCCAGAACAGTCTCCACAGTTGTACATCACTAGATGTGACACGGTTTCATTCCAGACAGGTAGATGTGGGGCCACACAGGGCAGGAACCGAACTGGGGTTCTCCCTCATGGGAGACAAGAACCTTCACTGTCATGCCTTCCCAGAGGTTACCAGTTGCACCACAGTTCAGTATATGGGTTTGCATGGGCCAGACTTGGGAATCAAGCTCCAGACCTCTGCAATTGCAAGGCAAGTGCTCAAATACTGAGCTATCCCGTAATCCCATTGCTAATCTTCTTTGGTATCAGAGGGATTGTTCATTATAAATTGGTACCAATTGGATAGTCAACCAAGTTGACTATTTGGAAGTGCTGAAAAGGCTGCGTGAAAAAGTGAGATGAAAACAGCCTAAACTTTTTGCCAACAACTCATGGCTCTTGCATCATGCACAACAATGCACCAGCTCATAGGGTACTATCTGTGAGGGAGTTTTTAATCAGTAAACAAATAACTGTATTGGAACACACTCCCTACTTTCCTGATCTGGCCCCCAATGATTTTTTTCTTTAGAAATACTGAAAGGAAGACATTTTGAGGACATTCAGGACATCAAGGGTAATACGATGACAGCTCTGATGGCCATGCCAGAAAGTGTTCCAAAATTGCTTTGAAGGGTGAACTAGGCGCTGACATCAGTGCATAGCTTCCCAAGGGGCGTACTTCAAAGGTGACCAAAGGGATATTTAGAAATTAGGTAAGTAGCACTTTTTCTAGGGTCAGTTCATGAACTTAATTGTCAGATCTCATACATTTATGAATAGATATTAATTAGTAAACTATTCCTGGGTATATATCTCAGAAAGATTCTCACACAGGAATATAAGGGAATATGAAAGAAGTAGTTCAGAAGGCAATATAGGTGTCTGTCACTGGGTCAATTATAATGTGGTAAATTCCATACATCATAGATGACAATGCAGGAAATATAATCAATAGACTGATGACCACATAGCCATAGGCCACAGGGATACATCTTTAAAACTACACAGTATTTAAAGAAAACGTGAGAAATAAAGCACGGCTATGGTCTCATGGCCAATTACACAAAAATATTGTACACCAAACACCACTACATGGTTTACAAGGACAAATACAAAAAATGTATGTCAAATATGTTAGAATGGTTGCCTAAGGGAGTTGAAATGGAAGAAATGGGAATGAAGGGGGAATAAATAAGAATTATGAAATTAGTGCAATCTGGGATGATAAAGTATGCTTTAAATTAAGTTCTTTTTATTCATTTTTAAAAAGGTAGAATTAGAGAATTTCAGAGGTACAGTGAACCAGAGATTATTACTTAGGTTTATGACTTTCAAGGGTGGAGACACTTGTCTCATTCACAAATCAGATCAGGCAAATGTAAATAGTAAATCATGTAAATAATGACTATCCCAAGTTACCTAGTAAATTTCTAGCATAAGAGGAATTAGAATTTAAATCTTCCAATACTCAGTCTAATGACATTTTATTGTACTTCTTTTAAAATAATTTTCTGAAATAAATTTATGTCTTAATAAAAGGGGATATCTCTTTACATTATAATCACTGTTCTGGATGACCAAGAGTTTTCTTGATACAGTTAATTAAGAGCTTTTATCACCAACAACCTAAAGGAAAAAAAGAAATCTTCCATATGGCAGAGCCTAAAAATTAATCCCCTTAATCATACCACTCTTTACCTCCACAAAGCACTCACCATGCTCTTCAAGATACGCCTGGAGCCTGTTGATGAGATCTTGTTTTATTCCCTTGGTCTCCAAACCACGAGCAAGACATTCCTGCTTTAGTTCTGCAAGCTGAGAAAAAAGAATAAAGTTAAACAGAATGAACCTGATGGAAAAAAAAGAGGTACAGCTTACCCTTGAACAACAAAGGGATTGGGGTGCTGACAACCCCTGCAGTCAAAAATCTGTGTATAAGTTTTGATTCCCCCAAAACTTTACTAATAGCCCTACTGTTGACCAGAAGCCTTAGCAATAACAATAAACAGTCAATTAACACATACCAGGGTCCAGCAGAGTAATGCCCCTTCTTTATGAGCTGGTAAACTTAAGACAGGGTGTTAATTATGCCAGACCCTGTATAATATTATATGTTATACTATTATATACTTTATTTTTACAATAAAGTAAGCTAAAGAGAAGAAAATATTAAGAAAATCATAAGAAAAAGAAAATTATAGTATTGTATGTATGTACTGAAAAAAACCCTGAGTTAGTATTAGTAGACCTGCACAATTAAATCCATGCTGTTTAAGGGTCAACTGTAGTTCTCACAAGAAAGAAAATGAAGTTCAATCCCAAATGACTGCTCTTAATCCCATTGAGCCTCTAGGTTCACAAAGATGGTCCATTTCCCTCTAACAATATACACTATACAGGAGGACTTTTCTAACAGATGGTGGAGAATAAACATTCTATTTTTAAGATTTACTTTATTGTTTGAGAGAAGGTAAAAGAGACAGAGAGAAAAGGGGGAGGGCCCAGAGCAGTCTACTCAATTGTTCTACATCATTAGTTGTGACATAGTTACACTCCACACAGGTGGATGTGGGGCTGTGTGGAGCAGGAACCAAACTGGGGGCAGTTCAGCATATGGATTTGCATAGACTGGGCAAGGGACTGGGGCTGGGATTTGATCCCCAGACCTCGCATTTGTTAAACTATCCCAGCATCCCCAAACACTATTCTAATAAAATTCTGATCTACCCATACAACTACTTATAATTATAAATCTTTAGCTATTTTTTTTTGGGGGGGGGGGAACCTTTCCAAAAATTATTGTACCAGCTAGTACAAAAATAATTAATCTTTAAATAGAAAATATAATAGTAAGAAGGTTCTTATTATCCCAGATCCTTTACTACAATCTACCATATACATGCATACAAGTCTGACCTCTGCAGAATTAGGTAAATATGTTAGCTTAATGCCAACAATGAATCAATTAAAGGATACATGTCAAAATGAAAAAAAATATTTAATGGCATGACAGAGTTCTGTTGAACTTGTAACAGTTACATTTATCAACTTTGAAAATAGACTTAACCAACTTTGAAAAAGAAAGAATCGATGCATTACTGACAGAACTAAGCTAGGGGAGCAGGGAACTCTCTGGGAGAACAATGAGCCAAAATAAAGACTCAATTTAATAGGATTATTGGGGAAGCTGGGATGGCTCAGCAGGTTAAGCGCTCACTTTGTAGCTCTGGGGTCCGAGGATCAAGTCCCAGCCTCGGCCCATGCAGACCTATATGCTGAACTGAGGTACACTTCCCATGTGGGAGGCCCTGAGTTTAGTTCTCACAGGGACAAGCTTCCCATGTGTGGGGGGGCCCTAGTTCGACCCCAGGTTCATGGGGGCATGCCTCCTATATAGGAGGCCCCTGGCCTAGTTTCTGCCCTGCGTGGCCCCCTGCCCACCTGTGTGAAACAAAACCATATGAAAAACTGATGGTGTACAACTATAGAGACTGCTCTGGGCCCTCCCTCTTCTCTCTCTCTCTCTGTCAAAAACAATAAAATAAATCCTTAAAATAAAAATTTAGGGGAAGCCAGGATGGCTCAATGGGTTAAGCGCTTACTTTGCAGCCCCGGGGACCGAGGATCGAATCCTGGCCCGGGCCCGTGCGGACCAATATGCTGAACTGGGGAGTGCCCCCAGTTCGGTTCTCACCGGGGTAAGACTCCGGCCCAGTTCCTGCCCTGTGCAGCCCCGTGCCCACCTGTAGAATGAAACTATGTGGAAAAACCAATGATGTACAACTATGGAGACTGTTCGGGGCCCTCCTCCTTCTCTCTGTCTCTGTATTTCTCTATTTCTCTATTTCTCTCTCTCTCTCTCTCTCTCTGTCAAAAACAATCAAAATAAATCTTTAAAAAAAATAAAAATTTAGTAGGAATATACTTGTAAAATATTACACTTCTATATTTATTTATTTATTTATTTATTTATTTGCACTTATATTTAAAACTTAAATTGTTCAAAAACCAGATGAGGGGATGCTGGGATGGCTTAGCAGGTTGAGTGCTTGTCTTGCAGACCCGGAGTCTGAGGATCAAATCCTGGTCCCGGCCCATGTGGACCTATATGCTGAGCTGGGGTGTGCCCCTAGTTCAGTTCTCACTGGGCAAGCTTCCCACATGGGAGGTCCGTGGTTCAGCTACCAGTGGTTCCTGCCCTGTGTGGCCCCATGCCCACCTGTGGAATGAAACTATATCAAAAACTAATGTACAACTCTGGGGACTGCCCTGGGCTCTCCCTCTTCTGTCTGTATGTCTCTGTCAAAAACAATATAAACAAACAAACAAATCTTCAAAAACCAGATGAGCACGATTTAGCTCAATAGTAACTCAAAGGATAAAGAAGACTTCAGGGTTTTCTATTACAAGTGCAGAAAGGGTTAACAGTATGATTTGCTACCAAAGTAATTCCAGGTTATGGGTAACTGAAATACACATTACATGATGTAACAGAATTACCGGGCTCTAGATTCTTATTTTAAGAAGCATAACAGAATGCTGATTCAAGGACAAGCAAGAAAAGGAAGGCTCCAGAAATTCTACATGCAGATCAGTGCACAAATAGATGTTTGCCCTGAAAGATTTTACTTGTTTTGAAATACGGATATAAGAACAACTGGTAGAAGTTAAAAAGCAGATTTCATCAGAAGAAAGAACTTTACAACTTAAGAAATATGCTGGGCATTTCTAGGTTTTCAACCAAGGAACACGTGGAAATGGAGAGGGGAATTCTTTCTCCCCATAATAACTGGGCAGGTGGAGCATTCAGTTGAGTGGGGCAGGTAGATAGGGAGAATATGTAAAGGAAGAACTGTCCTATTCAACAAGACAACAGCATTCTTTATTGAGAAACATGATAATCACCTATTAAAATTGTGGAGTAGCTGCAAAGCCTAACGTGGCCTTTGAAGTAAGTCTACATGGTTTCAAATCCCAGCTTTACCACTCAGTTGTGTAAATGTGGGTGAATAACTTAACCTCTCTGTGCCTCAGGTTCCAATGAAATGGGATTAAAAGCAACAGTACCTATAACAAAGAATTATTATGAAGATTAAACTAGTGAATATTTTTAAAGCATTCAGAAGAGTGCTTAGCAACTATTATAGTAAGCACTTTATAAGTGTTAGACAAGATTAGACAGAATCATTGCTTCTCAGATTTCTGAATTTCACAGATCAATATATTTTAAAATAGGTAGACTGACAGTGGCTATCAACATTTTATAATATGCCAACCAGGTCATGGATGGATACTTTTGTAAAAAACAGTAAAAATCAATTACTAGAAAAATAATCATACACTTGGATGTAGGAACAGTGATGTCAAACTACTAGAAAAATTTCTAAATTTCTAAAAGCTTACTCAATTTTTTTTTACTTGTCTCATCACTAACCAGTAACAAACAGTTCATAGATACCGTATTTTCCAGCGTATAAGACGACCCCCTAATTTTACAGTTAAAACATAGGTTTAGGCCTATATTCGCTGTATAAGACTACCCCCCACTTCCGGAAAATACGGTAGGTACTGACCTGCAGGCCATACCTTGAATAGTATTAATCTAGAATCTAGACTCTTAAGTGATCTCTAAGGTCCATGTTCTTTGTTTTTTTTGTTTTGTTTTGTTTTGTTTTGTTGTTGTTTTTTTGTTTTTTTTGTTTTTTTGGTTTTTTTTTATCTTTTTGTCTTCAGTGCATAGTTATTTCTATTTTACTTTTTGACAGATAGAGAGAGAGACAGAGACAGAGACAGTTAGAGAACCGAACTGTGGGAACCCCCCAGTTCAGCACGTGGGTCCTGCCTGGGCCGGAGCCGGGATTCGATCCTCGGTCCTCATGGCCTCAAAGCGAGCGCTCAACCCGCTGAGCCGTCCCGGCTTTCCCC